>JAVSBU010075589.1:0-13675 GCA_033118015.1 Loricariichthys derbyi
TATTTTATAAATATATTACCTTTATCAGAAGAGGGAAAACCCAAAACATTCTCTTTACTCATAAGATTTGAAAAAGGTCTGCTCACACATTATAATTCAAAGACATCTTGCTCTAGAGGTTAAAGGAAGGTTTATATAATTTGAGAGTGATTTGTTTGTGCCTTTGTGTGATTTGGGATTACGCCCTGGGATTAATTTATTATGTCACTGTACACGACACAAAATTTTTTAAAGATAATGTTTGCATTTAGACATGATACATTAGATTTTCTAAAATCTGGTACTATTTTCTACAGCCTTTTTAAAATAATATGTTTATCACACGTACATTCATATTTTATCTTTCCTTCATACAGTAGAACTTCTAATCCTAGACAAGTCAAGCAAAAAAGGAAATTGTTCTCTGAATTCTTATGACATTTTACTCTATTGAATACATTTATTTAAATGTGTATATATAGCGTTTCAGTTGTTTGGGGGGGAGAGGACTTTTTGCTTCCCAATTTGGTCCTGTCCAATCCCCCTATTGACAATCCTGTGACCTGTAAGTCATACTGTATTGCGTTTTTTACAGTTTGTTCAACCTAGTGTTTGGTGAAGAGATTTCCATAGCAAGACTGAGCCTCCATGAAGGAACATGCTATGCTCCAATTTTCATTTTTTTCATTCTTGCCTGTGCTTTGTTCGGTTGGTAGTTGTTGCTATTATAGTAACAGGGAGATGATGAGTTGTATAAACTCTCCTTACTGAGACACTGCTAATACCTACTGTATGTAGTGCCTGGCCAGGCTAGAAAACACAAAATACAGAATTTGAAATAAAAAAATGCACACCGCTGCACAATAAACTACAACCCCAATTCCAATGAAGTTGGTATGTTGTGTAAAACATAAATAATAGCAGATTACGATGATTTGAAAATGCTTTTCAACCCATTTCCACTGAATACACTACAAAGAGAAGATATGTAATGTTCAAATGCATTACTTTATTGTTTTTTTACCCATGTGGTTCTATCAGCTTTTGTTGAAAGGTGTTCTTGATGCAGTGCTTTCTGAAGATAACAGCATTCAGCTTAAGCTCATGCCTATGGTCTTTATGTACGTTATTAAGATGAAGACAAAGGACACTCATTTCAGGATTGCAAAGTATGCATTTTAGCCAGAGAGAATGGGTGATATGAGTGAGGAGTTAAAGAAGCTATTTTTGTCAATCTGGAACGCCCATCACTGGACAGAAGTGGGGGTCTAAGAAATCACCTATCAGCCACCTACAATGGCACACTTCACAGACAACTGAATGCACAGCAAAAATCCAACTGGTTTCTGTCACCAACAGGAGGACAGAGAGAATCAGCATTCCATTGTTCACCCTAACGGGCCATCCACTGATTACACTAATGACTCTTGAGGCCATAACCACCCAGCCTCCATTAACCCATACCAACAGGATGACTCAACAACACCACAGCTTTTCATCCAATAGAAGATAAATACCTGATACTCCCTAATATTCAGTTTGAACTGAAGAAGTCTTTTGGATGAGAGTTGAAATGTATTCAAGAATCTTCAAGCAAGTCCAATTGCTCTCTTCTACCACCCAGGGTTACTATAACCTGGACAAATGAGAATCTTCACAGAAAAGATGGAGAGACTTAGAAGAATGATTAGAAAACAGAGAAGAAAACACAAAGCAATTTAAATTATAGACCATTTAAAATAAAGCAATTTAAAGAAGAGAATGAAATGCTGCAAAGAAAGAAAGAAGACCCTTGGCAGGTGAGCCTTGCACTCACCGGTAGTCCAGAATCTGGCAAACAGTGTACGCCGGGGCTCCCTCAATAAGGTGCGGTGGGGGGATGAGCCGCAGGAGCCGCGGCGCCACACAGGAAGGGCTTAATTCAAGATACATGGCAGGTGGGCACGATCTTTATGGAGGCTGGAAGGTCAAGCCTATATGCGACGGAGTTTATGTGCCTCACCAGCTTGAATGGACCCACGTATCCCGGAGCCAGCTTACCCTTGGTATCCCGGACCAGTAGGTCCTTAGTGGACAGCCAGATGCACTGTCCTGGTCTATAAGTGGGTGCCAGTTGGCACCTTTGGTCGGGCTGCCGACACATGGCCCGTTCAAGGGCTTCCCAAGCCTTTCTCCACGCCTCCCTACATCGTTGGATATACCGCCCGGCTGATGGAATGGCCCCATCATCTGGCAGGGCCAGGAATTAAGGCACAGGGAAACTGAACTGGCACTCAAAGGGGGACATCCCTATGGACGAGTGCCGACAGTTATTATAGGTGATCTTGGCCCACAGGAGTTGGTCCACCCAAGAGGCCGGGTTCCCCGCTGTCAGGCAGCGGAGAGCATGAGCCAGCTCCTGGTTGACTCTTTCTGTCTGTCTGTTTGACTCCGGGTGGTAGCCCGACGAACGGCTAGCCATGGCTCCAATGAGTCAACAGAAGGCTGTCTAAATGTGACTGGTGAAGTGGGGGCCACGGTCAGACACGACATCTTGGGGGAAGCCATGCACCCTGACAACGTGCTGGAGGACCAGGTCAATGGTCTCCTTGGACAACAGTAGTTTGGCGAGGGTGATAAATTTGGCCTCTTTGGAGAACCTGTCCACCATTACCAGGATGCATGTCTTTCCCCATGATGGGAGCACTCTGGTAATGAAGTTGAGGGAGACGTGGGACCATGGCCAGCTGAGGATCGTGAGTGGGTGGAAAAGGCCGCTCTCTGGAGGCCTTAGTAGCGGCGCAGATTTGGCAGCGGGTGATGAAGGACTTGATGTCCTCGTCCATGCCAGGCCAACAGAAGTGCCGTTTAAGAATGTCAGCCATACCAGTGACCCTGAGGTGCGCTGCTGTGCGTGCATCGTGGGCCCACCTAAGGGCTAGGGGGCGAGCCTGGGATGTGATGAAGTTGTGCTTAGCCGGGCCGTTACCTGGGTTGGGGTCCCTTCTGAGGGCCCAGAAAATGGTCTGGTCCAGATCCCAGGTGATGGCCCCCATGACACGTGAAGTGGGATAATGGGCTCCAGTTAGGGGAGGTTCCAGGAACCTGGCACCCAAAAAAGAGGGCCCAGAGCACCTCCAGAGCATTCAGGTATTTCACCCCTTGGATGTAGGGCAGGTTCTCATGGTCCATCCAGACCACAAATGGATGATTGGCCCCCGCAAGCCAGTGCCTCCACTTCAGCAAGGCCAGTTTTACTGCCAGGGGCTCCCTGTCACCCACGGGGTAATTATGCTTGGCCAGAGACAGGCGATGGGAGAAGAAGGCACAGCAGTGGAGCTACCTCAATGACAAAAGACAGGTCCAGGTCCAGCAGCCGTAAGATCTGGGCAGACGTCAGCCGCTCTTTAAGGCCCTCGAAGGACTCTTGGGCCTGACAGGTCTGTCACGTTCGGGGGATTTAACACAAAAGGACCCATATGCAGGACAGTGAAACCAATAAAAGTGCTTTATTAAGAAACATAAATGAACCAAAACCAGACCAAGACACAAACTTACAGCCAAACTGGCTGAGCCTCAGGGACCGGTGTGAACTGGGATGCACGTCCCGTCAGACGGGTCTCTCTGGGCAAGCCCTGGGGAACACCAGGCAGGAGAACACCGCTTGATGGCGGACTGGCACCGCTGAACACAACCCTCTGCTCATTTTAGGGGCGACTTTCCGGGCGCCCAACCAGACGACGCCACTTTCCACGTCCCACGTGGACATGCTCGGGAACCCGACAGTTTGTTCCCTGTCCGAACGGTCTGATAGACCTGACATACCTTGGGGCTCCTGCCTGTACTCCACCTGTCCTCTATGAAGGACAGGTGGTACCTTCATCCCTAGTGTTGGTATTCAGGACGGGGACGTGTCTTGCCAACAGAACCTGTGTGGAAGGTGCTCTTCTCCAGCTTACCTAGAGGTGATGCTCCAGCAAGAGCCAGAGTACCTGTTTCATATGCCTCATGTGCTCCTCATTAGAGCAGCTGAAAATTAATTGTTGTCCAGGTAGACGACGGCATAGCGGTCCAGGGCCTCACGCAGCACATCATTAATGAACTGCTGGAAGACCACCGGGGCATTCATGAGGCCGAAGGGCATTACGAGATACTCAGAGTGCCCCGTGGGAGTGAGAAACGATGTCTTCCATTCATTCCTCTGCCTGATGCGCATCAGATTGTAGGCACTACGCAAGTCCAGCTTGGTAAAGAGGGTGGCCCCTGGAACGCATCAAAAGCGGAATTCATCAGGGGCAAGGGGGTGGTGGTCCTTAATGCTAACCATGTTGAGACCCTGGTAGTCGATACAAGGACAGAGTGACCCATACTTTTTGCTGACAAAGAAGAACCCTGCCCCAGCCAGAGACTTGGAGGGGTGGATTATGCCCCTTTCGAGATAATCTCTAATATATTCCTCCATGGCCCAATGCTTGGAGGGGTTAAGAGCAAATAAGCAAACCCTTGGGGGAGAGGCCCCCTGGAGGAGGTTGATGGCACAGGCATACGCTCGGTCTGGTGGCAGACTCTGGGCCCGGTGATGGCTAAAAACCTATGCCACATCATGGTACTGGGCCGGTAAGGCGGAGAGGTCTGGAATGGGCCTGCTCCTACCTATTTGCAATGGCTTCATTACTCCTGGCACCGGGGCACCCAGGAGATGATGGACCGTGATTCTCAGTCAATGAGGGGGTTATGGGCCTGGAGCCATGGGAGACCTAGGATGAGATGGAGGCAGGACAACTGGGTTACCAGTGGTGAGATCTGCTGATCATGATCGCACAGGCTGACCCATACCGGCTCCGTCTTCTAGCAAATGGGGCCGGAATTCAGTGGGCACCCGTTGACTGCCACCATGGGTCTAGGCGGATTCAGGGGCTCTAGGAGAAGGCCTAGGCACTGCACCAACCCCTGGTCAATAAAAGTCTCGGTGGCACCAGAGTCTAAGCTGGACCACAGGCCGACCTCCTCTGCTGAGCTGAGCAGGTAGTATTGGGCCTGGGACCCTCCTCCTATAAGGTCCGTGGGGCCCTGCCTTTTCCTGGCGGTCCCCAGGAGGAGGCAAACAACTTCATGGGTTCGGCATCGGCCGAGCATGTGGGCTTCAGGTCGGAGCACATGAGGGCAACCAAGCCTGAGGAACTTGAGCCATGTAGCGCAAGGGCCCCGGGTCAGAACATCTGGGGAACCATCAGGCCCAGGAAGGGCAAGCAGTGGAGAGAAACTCCCTATCCCACTCCCTAAGGTGGGCATCGAGCCGGGAACAGAGGTTGTGTAGAGCCGTGAGGGAGGTGGGTGGGTCGCATGCTGTCAGCTCATCCTTCAGCCACTCATTCAACCCCCAGAAGAAGGCGGCCTGCAGCGCCGTGTCATTCCACCCAGACTCCGTGGCCAAGGTGTGGAAGTCAATGATATACTAAATGACTGGTAAGGAGCCCTGGGTGAGATCGAGCAGGTGTGGTGCAGGGTCACATCCGCCACGGAGGTGATGAAATGTCTGCCTATAGGCTGCGGTAAAGGTGGCTTGGTTGGCACACTCCAGGGCCTTGGCCTCCCAGAGCACCATGGCCCAGGACAAGGCCCTATCTGTTAAGAGGGATATAATGTATGCAACCCACACCTGGTTGGAAGGGAACCTCTCTGGCTGCTGCTTCAACAGGAGTGAGCATTGGAGGAGGAATCCCTGGCACTTATTAGGCTACCCCATGTACCATGCTGGCATGGCAATAGGGGAGTCGGTGGCAGGCCGTGGCATGGGCATGGTGGGCTGGGCCACCCCCAGCGTGGTGGGTGTGGGTGTTAGCAGGGCCAGAACCACCAGACCGAGCTGTATGTGATTGGCGTTGATCTCGCTGAGCTGTTGCTCATGCCGGCTGAGCACGACCCCTTGGATACAAATCGCCTGCTGGATATCAGGCTGGTTGGCACTGAGCCCAGCTAGGTCCAAGGACTGGTTGTGTCCTTCTGTCATGAGTGTTAAGGTAGGACCTAAGCACAGGGGCCGGAAAACAAAAGGAATGAAAATGGGAACACAAGGTCCGATAGGGGGTGACACTAGCCCTACACTACCTAGGGGCCCTAGCGGTTACCTCGGCCCTCCTGGCGCCTACTCCACCTCTCCCCTTGGCGGGTGAGGCAGTACCTGTTGTCCTGTTGGAGCTGCAGCACCACACAGGAAGGGCTTAAGTTGAGATACATGGAAGGCGGGGACAATCTTCATGGAGGCTGGAAGGTCCAGCCTATGGGCGACGGGGTTGATGTGCCTCACCACCTTGAATGGACCCCTGTATCTCGGAGCCAGCTTACCCTTGGTGTCCCAGACTGGTAGGTCTGTAGTGGACAGCCAGACGCACTGTCCTGGTCTATATGTGGGTGCCAGCTGGCGCCTGTGGTTGGCCTGCACACACATGGCCTCGGCGGCCTGTTCAAGGGCTGCCCAATGAGTCGACAGAAGGCTGTCCAAATGCGACTGGTGAATTGGGGGCCACGGTCAGACACGACATCTTGGGGGAAGCCATGCAGCCTGACAACGTGCTGGAGGACCAGGTCAATGGTCTCCTTGGCCGACGGTACTTTGGCCAGGGTGACAAATTTGGCCTCTTTGGAGAACCTGTCCACCATTACCAGGATGCATGTCTTTCCCCACGACGGGGGCACTCCGGTAGTGAGGTTGAGGGAGACGTGGGACCATGGCTGGCTGAGGATGGGGAGCGGGAGGAAAAGGCTGGCAGGACGCTCTCTGGAGGCCTTCTTAGTGGCACAAATCTCGCACCGGTCGATGAAGGACTTGATCATGCCAGGCGATGCCAGGCCACCAGAAAAGCTGTTTAAGAATGTCAGCCGTACCGGTGACCCTGGGGTGTGCTGCTGTGCATGCATCGTGGGCCCACCTAAGGGCTAGTGGGCGAGCCTGGTATGGGAAGAAGTTGCGACCAGCCGGGCCGTTACCTGGGTTGGGGTCCCTTCTGAGGGCCCAGGAAATGGCCTGGTCCAGATCCCAGGTGATGGCCCCTATGACACGTGAGGTGGGATAATGGGCTCCAGCTGGGGGTCTGCCTCTGGGGGCACCCACCACCAGAGAGGGAGTCTGGCTTGAGGCTCCAGGAACCTGGCACCCACAAAAGAGGGCCCAGCACGCCTGGCAGGCATTCAGGTATTTCACCCCTTGGATGTAGGCCAGGTTCTTATGGTCCATCCAGACCACAAATGGATGATTGGTCCCCTCAGGCCAGTGCCTCCACCCGTGCAATGCCAGTTTTACTGCAAGGAGCTCCCTGTCACCCATGGGGTAATTATGCTTGGCTGGAGACAGGCAATGGGAGAAGAAGGCACAGCGGTGGAGCTACCTCAATGACAAAAGGCAGGTCCGAGTCCAGCAGCCGTAAGATCTGGGCAGATGTCAGCCACTCTTTGAGGGCCTCGAAGGACTCCTGGGCCTGACAGGTCCAGCAAAAGTGCCCTGGAGTCTTCTGGGTAAGTGCCATGAGCTGAAATCACAGATTAAGCAACAGAAAAAGTTGGCAAACCCCAGGAAGCACTGCTCCTGTCGGAGGGATGTGGGCTGGTGCCAGCTGGAGATTCCCTCCACCTTGGCCGGGTCCATGCAGATGAAGCCCTGACCAACGAGGAAACCAAGAAACGCCACCTCAGTGGTGTCGAAGGCACTCTTCTCCAGCTTAACATAGAGGTGATGCTCCAGCAAGAGCCAGAGCAACTGCTTCACGTGCCTCACATGCTCCTCATTAGAGCGGTTGGAAATTAAGATGCCGTCCTGGTAGACGATGTCATAGAGGTCTAGGGCCTCACGCAGCACATCATTAATGAACTGCTGGAAGACCTCCGGGGCATTCATGCGGTCGAAGGGCATTACGAGATACTCAGAGTGCCCTGTGGGAGTGAGGAATGCGGTCTTCCATTCATCCCTCTGCCTGATGTGCACCAGATTGTAGGCACTACGCAAGTCCAGCTTGGTAAAGAGGGTGGATCCCTGGAGCACATCAAAAGCGGAATTCATCAGGGGCAAGGGATGGTGGTCCTTAATGCTAACCATGTTGAGACCCCGGTATTTGATACAAGGACAGAGCGACCCATCCTTTTTGGCTACAAAGAAAAACCCCGCCCCAGCCGGAGACTTGGGGGGGTGGATTATGCCCCTTTCAAGAGCATCTCTATTGTATTCCTCCATGGCCCAATGTTTGGAGGGGTTAAGAGCAAATGAGCGAACCCTCAGA
Source organism: Loricariichthys derbyi (assembly GCA_033118015.1). Classification (NCBI taxonomy): domain Eukaryota; kingdom Metazoa; phylum Chordata; class Actinopteri; order Siluriformes; family Loricariidae; genus Loricariichthys; species Loricariichthys derbyi. The sequence goes on from JAVSBU010075589.1 coordinate 8,229, forward strand.
GGAGAGGCCCCCTGGAGGAGGTTGATGGCGCAGTCATACGCTCGGTGTGGTGGCAGACCCTGGGCCTGGTGTTGGCTAATAACCTCTGCCAGGTCATGGTACTGGGCCGGTATGGCAAAGAGGTCTGGAAAGGGGCGCTCCTACCTGTTTGCAACGGCGGTGGTTGGTATAGAGGAGTCATGATTCCTGGCACCAGGGCACACAGGAGATGATGGACCGTTACTCTTAGTCAATGAGGGGGTTATGGGCCTGGAGACACAGGATACGTAGGATGAGACGGAGGCGGGCCAACTGGGTGACCAGTGGTGAGATCTGCTGAGCATGATTGCCCAGGCTGACCCATACCGGCTCTGTCCTCTAGCAAATGGGGCTGGACTTCAGTGGGAGCACGTTGACCACCAGCACAGGTCTAGGTGGATCCAGGGGCTCTAGGTGAAGGCCTAGGCACCGCACCAACCCCTGGTCAATAAAAGTCTCGGTGGCACCAGAGTCTAAGCTGGACCACAAACTGACCTCCTTTAGGGTCCATGGGGCCCTGCCTTTGCCCGGTGGTCCCTGGGAGGAGGCACCCAACTGCATGGGTTTGGCATTGGCCTAACGCGGGGGCTCCGGGTCGGAGCACATGAGGGCACCAAGCCTGAGGAGCATGAGCCGTGTAGCGCCAGGGCCCCGGGTCAGAACGTTTGGGGTAACACCGGGCCCAGGAAGGTCAAGCAGTGGAGAGACGCTCCCTTTCCCGCTCCCTAAGGTGGGCATCGAGCCGGGAACACAGGTCGTAAAGAGCCATGAGGGAGGCGGGTAGGTCGCATGCTGTCAGCTCGTCCTTCATCTGCTCATTCCCCCCTGGAAGAAGGCAGCCTGCAGGGCCATGTTGGTCCACCCGGACTCTGCGGCCAAGGTGTGGAAGTCAATGATATACTAAATGACTTGCCAGGAGCCCTGGGTGAGATCGATCAGGTGTGGTGCAGGGTCATGTCCACCACGGGGGTGATGAAATGTCTCCCTAAGCGCTGCGGTAAAGGCAGCTTGGTTGGCACACTCCAGGGCCTTGGCCTCCCAGAATGCTGTCGCCAAGGAGAAGGCCCTATCTGTTAGGAGGGATATAATGTACGCAACCCACACCTGGTTGGAAGGAAACCTCTCCGGCTACTGCTTGAACAGAAACGAACATTGCAGGAGGAACCCCTGGCACTTATCAGGCTCCCCCGCGTACCGTGCTGGCGTGTGAATAGAGGAGTCGGCGGCAGGTGGTGGCATGGGTGTGGTCTGCTGTGCCGCACCAGGCGTGGTGGGTGTGGGCATTAGCAGGGCCTGAACTGCCAGATGGAGCTCTATGCGATTGCCGATGATCTCGCTGAGCTGTTGCTGATGCTGCCTGAGCACCACCCCCTGGAAATCAACCGCCTGCTGGATATCAGGCTGGTCAGCACTGAGCTCTGCTAGGTCCAAGGACTGGTTGTGTCCTTTTGTCATGAGTGTTTAGGTAGGACCTAAGCACAGGAGCCGGAAAATGAAAGGAAGGAACCAAAATGGGAACACAAGGTCCGACATGGGGTGACGCTAGCCCTACATTACCTAGGGGCCCTAGCGGTTACCTCGGCTCTCCCTACTCCACCTCTCCCCTTGGTGGCTGAGGCGGTACCTGTTGCCCTCTTGGAGGGGCACACCCTACGGACAGTTTAAACCAGAGGAATGAACAAAAACTGCCCCGAAGGGGAAACCAAGGAAACCGCAAGCCAAGCTCGGGTGATAACACTGCTGAGGCTGAGAGGAGAAAAGGAACATAAAACCACGAGCCAAACTCAGGTGATAAGCGTCTGAGGCAGAGAGGGGGAAAAGAAATCAGAGGAGGCTACTGAGCCTAGCAAGTGGCGCTGCCTATGTCTAGACAGAGGTCAAAAGCCTCTTGGTGCTGCTGGAACCAACACCATGCCGTCTCTTTGTGTGTGAGCTGTCTCAGTGGTGCTGCGATCTCACTGAGGTTCTGAATGTACTCGCCAAGGTAGTTGATCATGCCGAGGAACCGCTGCAGGGATGTGACGTCTGTGGGGACTGGCATTGCGTTGATTGCTGCTGTTTTTGCGGGGTCTGCTTTGAGGCCGTCATGGGTGAAGATGTGTCCCACATAGGAAACCTGGTTTAGCCGGAACTTGCACTTGGCGGGGTTTAGCCTGAGGTTGACCTGTCTTGCATGTTCGAGCACTTTGTGTAGATTGGCATCGTGCTCAGCAACAGTGCGTCCTCCAATGATGATGTCGTCGACGATGACTGAACATGGGTAGCCAGTGAAAAGCTGTTCCATTGAGCGCTGGAACACTTCGCTTGCTGAGTTGATGCTGAAGGACATGCGCAGTAATCTGAAATGCCCAAACGGAGTACTGAACATGGTGAGCATTGAGGATTTCTTGTCAAGACGTATCTGCCAGAAAGAATTCTTGGCATCCAAAACAGAGAACACTGTTGCTCCCATCATCTGTGCTGCTACCTCTTCCACACTGCGCATAGGGTGGTGGGGCCTCTTTAACACTGTGTTGAGGTCTTTTGGATTGATGCACAGCCTGATTTCATTCTTGTCCTTCTTGTGTGAGGTTACCATGGATGAGACCCAGTCGGTTGGCTCTGTGACTGGTGTTATGACGCCGATGCGCTGCATGCGCTCAAGCTCGCCCCTGACCCTTTCTCGCATTGCAACAGGGATGCGGTGGGCAGGGTGGACCACAGGCTGCACATTGGGATCCAGCTTCATGGAGTACATGACAGGAAGTTCTCCCAGCTCATCGCTGAACAGGTCTTTGTACTGAGCCAATACCTGGGAGTTGAAATCAGTGTTGCTTTCCACGCTGACCTGGTGGACATCAGGGCTCATTTTGACTATGCCCATGTTCTTGCACGCCCTGAAACCTAGCAGTGGTTGCACCTCCTTATCCAACACAAAGAAAGGCAAGAGGTGGTACTGCTCCTTTAGGCGACATGGCAGTGTGACTGTGCCGGTGGTCTCGATCCTGGTGCCTCCATAAGCAACGAAGCTGACAGCTTGCCCTTGCTTAATTAGGTGTTCACCATTTGTCACTCTTCTGTAAGTCTTAAGTGACATCACACTGCATCTCGCTCCCGTGTCAACTTTTATTTCAAGGCGTTTGTTGTTTATGTTCATAGTGACAAATTCCTCATGTTTCTCAGCTGTTTCAGAGTTAACACAGTCCACCTGGTTATCTATCTCAATGCCATCCACATAAAATATCCCGTCATCGCATGTCGAGTGGCTCTATCTATTTGGCTGCGTGGTTTAGATTTACAGCATTGTTTGTAATGATTAAACTTCCCACAGCTGTGACAACTTTTTCTGAAAACAGGGCAATTTTCCCGCCTAGCTGCATGGCTACCTCCACAGTTCGAGCAATTTGTGGTTTGTGGAGCATACTGTGGCTTGGGTTTGGCTAAACTGCTTGGGGATGGCTTGACCGCATCAACGCTGGTAGCTGCTGTTGCCAGTGTTTTACTGCTTTCCTCAGTCATCTCGTGAATTCGGCGGATTGAAATGGCTTTGGCCAGGGTGAGCTCGCTATCCCTCAACAAGGCTTTCCTCAGAGTGTCACTGGTGACGCCACAGACGATGCGGTCACAGATTAGTTAATCTGTTATCTCCCCGAAATGACAACATTTGGCCTTGATCCTTAGATCACTAATAAATGATTCAATAGTCTCACCTTGCCTCTGGTTTCTTGTATGAAACTTGTATCTGTCCATTGTCCTGTTGTTTTGAGGGTTGCAGATTTCGGCGAACTTTCTTTTTAGGCACTCGGGATCCTCTCTAGACTCAGCGGGAGTGACAATGCTGAACTGTCCTTCTGCGTCAGGAACACGCACCTCTGGGGCATAGATGAATGACCGCTCCCGCTCGATGGCCTCTGGTCCGGCGACGTTGAGGAGAATGTAAGCCTGGGTCTTGGCTGGCTTGTCGTAGACTGCCGCGGCAATGAAGATGTCATATTCCCTTTCAAAAACTCGCCAATTCTCGGCAATGTTTTCATTGAAGACGAGGGGGTCGGGTCTGCGAAAACCATCCATCACGGGAAAGAAGAGTGACTCGTTGATGTTCTTGTTGCGGTGGCTGACAAACAAAACGTAACGTAACAAAGAAACACTACTGCACGTACACGGTAAAGGAAAATAAACTCGCAGGCGGGAAGGTTCGTACCGCTTCTGACACCATGTAAAGTGTTTACACCCTGAGTCAAGGATAACATGACACACGGTTTACCGTTACTGTAGTTTACTCGAATCGCTGAATATGGCTGCTCGCACCAGATAACAGAAAACAGAACTGAGGAGATAAGCATTCCGATTGGCCCACGTCACACAAGTACAGTGGCCGGTGTTACTCAAACAGTGCATAGGATCATTTACAGAATGATCTACAGTTAACATGAATAACTACCTTTAAAATACAAAAAGGCACTGAAAATTTATAACAAAACAAATGTAATGTAAAAAAGAAAGGGAAAACCAGAGACCAAATGCCTTAACATGAAGTGTGTGTGTGTGTGTGTGTGTGTGTGTGTGTGTGTGTGTGTGTGTGTGTGTGTGTGTGTTGGGTGTTTGGGGGAGAGCAGCTAGGGCAGCGGCTGGGGCTTGCACACTCCTAACCAGTCTGGCAGAGGCTGGTGTGTGGGGAATGTGCTCGTGCCATTGAATAGACTCTGGTAAAATGCGTTGGAAGCTGGACTTGATGTCATCCGCACGAGATGCTGCATACCGTGTTGGCCCTGGCATCATCTTTATGATGTTTTCCACTCTTGTCCTACTTCCTCTGTACTGGGGGATGAACACCAGAGCAAGTCTCCACTCTTGGACTGGAATGTCTCCTCAGGTGCCTGTTCTTCAGGTGCCTGTTCTTCCGGTGCCTCTCCCTCTCCATTTGTTGACTGGTCAGCCTCCTCAAAGTCTGGATCAAAATCAGTGTTGTCTTCCACTTCTGAGACATCCTCCTCTATTTCTGGTTCAACTTCAGTGCCATCGTCATCTTCTAAAATCAGGTCCAGAGACTCTCTGACTGATAACTGCATGGTCAGTCGCCTACTCCTTGTGCTCAGAGTAAGAGGAGTGCAAGGCAAATATCAAGCTATATTTTCGGGGTCTGTGTGAAGATTTGATACACTGATTCGTCTGGAAGGTGTAGTTCACATTGGGTAGGGGTGGGGGTTAGGCACAAAAGCACGGGAAAGAGTTGGGCTGACATGAAGGACACCTGTCCAGTCTGTGTGCAGATTGTTTCATAAGGAAGTTGGTTCACATGGGAAGATTGGTACATAAGTGCAGGAAGAGATATGTCTACCCACAAAAGATGTGGTTCAGTCTGAAATGTGTGTGTGATATGATATGATATGATATGATTTTATTTAAGCAGGGACAGTGCACATCAATACATTGACCTTTAAAACATAGGA
>JAVSBU010075795.1:0-21618 GCA_033118015.1 Loricariichthys derbyi
ACTTCAGCACATCTGCAGCCACAGGACATCACTAGTCTCTCACACTGCTCTGGTGTGATTTTGGTCCTCTCTTCTTCAAGTCTCTTCTGTGACTGTTGTGGGTTTCTTGGCCATAACTCTGTCATCAAGGATTTTCCAGAGGTTTTTCTATTGATTTTAGATCAGGACTCTGGGCTGGACATTTCATTGTTTCAGTGTTTTAATTTTAAAGGAACTGCTTTATCTGTTTTGCTGTGTGACAGGGGACATTGTCCTGCGTGAAAATTGCTGGCTGATTGTGTGATGAACACAAGGAAGGAACCACATGTTGTTGAAGAAAGTTCTGATCCACACTTTCATTCATTCTGCCATGTAGCTGTATGAGAGGTCCAACTCCTGCTGCTGAAAACATTCCCCAAACCACACGGCACTTCCTCCTCCACCTGACGTCTTTACACATTTTGGGTTCAGTCTTTCCCCAGTCTGTTGATGAATATAATGAATCCTATCAGACCCAAATAAATTAAACTTGCTTTAATTACTGAAATGAACTCTGGACCACTTCTCCTCTGTCCACATAAAATGCTCCTCAGCGAAGGTGAGTTTAGCTTTTTGATTCTTTCTGCTAATGAGAGGTTTGGTCACTGCAGAGTGGGCTTTCAGTCCAAATGCTCTTAAACGTCGAGACACTGTATGATGAGACAGATCCTGACCCTGTTCAGTGCTGAACTGATGATGATTCCATCTGCATGTTGAACCGATTACCCATGGAGATTCTGCACATTATCCTGTCCTCTCTTCCATTTGTCTTTACTGGGTGACCAGCCTTCTTGGGGAACTTGAATGAGTTTGTGATGTTGTAACAATGCAATGTTCTAGGAATCACGGACTTGGAATGACCAACTTCTCTTGCTATGGCTGATAGAGTCACCCCTTTGGCCTTCATCTGGACAACCTGCTGCCAGAGGGTTCAGTCACTATGGAACGGCAGGTTTTTTTACGTTTTGAATTGAGGAGACAATTATTAAAGTCCATTTTAAACAAATTGTAGGCTGGGGTTTTGTCTTTATAATTTCATTTCATGGATAAAATAAATAGATTAAATAAGTGACCGGTTTCCTCTTGCAGTCTTGCACGTTTCAATCCTTAATAAAGTGTTAATTTTTTACCAGTATCTTTTATTGTAGCCTACCAGTCCAGAAATTTTGGAGTGGGTAAAGTGAGCTGAATTCATTCATTCATTTATTCGTTGGCTTATCTGTTTAATCCTAGTGAGGGTCGCGGTAAAGCCGGTGCTTAGCCGGCGACACAGGGCACAGGGCGGGATCAACCCTAGAGAGGGAGCCAATCTATTATAGAGTTTGAAACTTGTGTTTTTATTAAAATGCGGGAGACTCCATAACTTCCAGAAGAGGCTGACTGACGAATTTGCTTGAAAATGAGAAATATTTCTACAGTTTTCCTTGCCACTGTCACCAAAGGCTTTGCTCAGTTTTTGGAATAATAATTTATATTAGAAGATAATCTATAGTTGTAAAGCTGCTTTGAAACAATGCTTCATTGCAAAAAATGCTATGCAAATACGTTTGACTTTGACTTTGATTTTGTGTATTTAATTATAGTTATGCTTTGCTTTTGCTCTGCACAAAGATTTGACAAATATTGCAAATAACACAATCTTGTGTAGTGTCATGCTGGTTACTGTTCCGTGAGACCTGACAAAGAAACACTTATTGTACTTGAAAACCGTGTCATAAACACGAAGGACTATTAACAAGAGAATCGCTTGTTAAGAGCGGACTTTTACTTTGAAAAATAGGCTGCGCCTGCATGTGCGTTGTTTTTGCTCTTTCTTCCTCGGGCTGTTCTGTTTTTTTTAGCCCTCTATCTGATGCACGTCCTTTACATGGTTCACAGGTTTACTAACTGGATTCTATTCTGATTATTTATTGAATCCGGCTTTATAAAAGGTACTTTTAAATTCCCGTGTCTCTGTTTGCTTTGTATTTAGTTTAAACAGGCTGAATGGTTAAGAGCGGTCATTAGTGTGGCTGTATCTTAAATATATCCATGTTACCTATATAGGGGCGCTACTTGGGGTGTGAAGTAATGGCTCTTTGCGTCCTATCTAGTGCCCTATAAGGGCGGCTGTTAATGGAATGAGTGGGCCTTTTGATGTATTCGTGTTTGATTTAATTATTGCTTTGTATTTTTAAAATTTAACATTTTATAAATGAGTCAGTTTTTGTCATTTTAAAAAAAATCGATACTATGGCCTAAATCTGTATTTTAAATGAATGGCAAACGAATCAATTAGCTGTATCTTGATGTTAGCAGATAGCTTTTAACGAGTACTGTATGTTTACAGTTGCTCTATGACAAGTCTCTTATTTAACTAGTCAAAACGTTCGTTCATTCATTCATTGTCTTATCCGCGGGAGAGCCGGCGACACAGGGCGTAAGGCAATCCGTCATAGGACACTCACACACTAATGACACTTTGTAAACATCCGTTAACCTAATAATCATGTCTTTGGAATGTGTGAGGAAACCAGAGAAAACCCACGCGGACATGGGGAGAACATGCAAACCCCACAAAGGTGGAGCCTGGGCTCAGGATCTTGAACCAGGGATCTCAGAGCTGTGAGGCAACTGTACCACCGTGCCACCCCCTCAGTCAAAACAGTGACCCTAGATACCTTATACTGTAAAAATATATGTAAATGAAATAAATGTACCATTGGCAGGATAAGCTGAATGGAGAATATGAGGCTGGTGCTACATTCAATTTATTGCATTCACGCTTTTTATGTGAAACAATGTTGTTGGTCACGTCTCACCTACATGACATTTTAATCATGGTTGTTTTTGCTTCTGTCTCTGTTTGATGACCAGTTATTCCTGTAGGTCAGGTTGGGATCAGGCAGGTCAGATATGAAACATTCGTTCAGTTAGAAGATGGTAAATTGTGATTATGAAGGGAGGCTTGTGCTCAGCAACAGTACTATCTTTGGCATCCAAATGATATCTGTAGGTGCCACTAAAACCAAAGTCCGTTGTGTCACCAGCAGCAGCTGGCACAAGGTCATGGGCAGCTGTTACTGAATATAACGTTTTGCAGATGAGCGAAGCGGCGTTCCCCTCTCCCACGGCCGAGATAGCTGAGATGAACCGAATCCACTACGAGCTGCAGTACACAGAGGGCATCAGCCAGAGAATGCGGGTACCCGAGATGCTGAAGGTGGCAACATACACGGGTGAGGACAAAGACGACAGCATGCCTCATGAAGCCCTGCACACCACCATGATGCACGTCCCTGACAGGATCATCGTGGCAGGTTGGAGAGAGAAACTAACTCACAACAGCCAAGCCAAATGCATATGTTGTCAGTAACTTTTGTCTTCCCGACTATGCTTCTGTAGGAGAGAGTGAAGATGGTCACTTCCAAAGACCCAGAGATCTGGACCTCATCCAGTCAACTCCACTTGAGTCATTGGCTCTGAAGACCCCACCTCGGGTTCTCACCCTCAATGAGCGGCCCCTTGACTTCCTGGAAATGGAACAGCCCAGTGAGGAGGTAACATGGGTTGTTGTTTTTTTTTTTAATCTGGACAAATCCCATGTGAGTTCGCGTTCAATTTAAAGGTCTGGTGTATAGAGCATAGTGCAGTAACATGCTACATAGGTCACTATGCTCAATAGAGTGTAAGAGTTTCTGCCACACACAAAACTGTCTCTGTCCTCCTCTTTCTCATCTCCCATCTATTCCCTCTCTGTGTCTCCCACACAGGTACGCTCCCAGAACAGGTCACGCCGAGTGCACTCGGTCAGTGAAAATTCAGCCATGCGCCCCATAGCCCAGGTCTCCAGAAACGACTCCTCGTGAGTACTCCACCACACACACACACACACACACACACACACACACACACACACACACACACACACACATTTATTTTCACTCATTTTTATAAGACGGATTTAGAAGCGACACCAGGGATCATGACTACTGGTAAGTGCTTCAGACTTTTTAGGAAGATAATCACTTAATAGACGACTGTCTGGAGCATCAGTTTTTTGTTGATGACTTTTGGAAGCTGTTCTGCATCCATACAGAGCTTTGTTTTTGTCATTCAGTGCTGCTCTGTAAATCTGCATTCATGTCTCCTATGCGACTGACTTGATTAAACAGCTAGAGTTTCCTCTATATGCTGTGATTTCGTTCTAGCTTAGTACCTAAAGTATGGGATGTTGTTTACTCCGTTATTGTGACAAGAATGGAAAGAAAATGAATTGGTGTCACAGCTATGTAAGCTTTAGGCTCAGCTGAAGTGTGGCTCAAAAATCTGAATCTGAAAAATGTGACGATGTTTTTCTTTTTTTATTACAGTATAGCAATTCCCGCAATATTTGACAACTTTAAAACGTCCGCCTATCGATGAGAGGTGTGCTTGTATACAGCTTTATGATCGGTTTGTCAGAGGCCACGCAGGGGCTCCTAAAAGGCAATAGTTTTCCTATAGGAAATGAACGGGCTTTAATGTTAACGAATGGCCCCTATCTCTCCAATGTTAATAAATGAGAAAAAATTGCATTTTGAGCTAGAGATATGAAATTTAGCAGGTTGAATCAGCTGATAAGGGAATGGGGGCCTTGTGCTTTGGGGGCTGTTCAGATATTGGAGGGCCCTGCAGGGGCTCCTATTTCTCCAATGTTAATAAATATAAAAAAAAAACCATTTTGAGATGGAGGCAAAAATTGCAGGTTGATTCAGCTGATAATGGAATGGGGGAGTTTGGTGGCCAGTCAGCAGCAGCGCGTGACTTTGGTCGCAGTTACTGCAAATAATTTGTTCTAGTATACTAATTCTGAACAGGCATGTTGTAGCTGTTTCAAAAATCACTTTGAGGGATGATTTGATCATTAAAGCTTTTATTTTCTTACCTCTCACTTTATCTTTTATTCATATGTCAAGTGGTGACTCTCATACCCTCCATCTTACTGCTTCCCCTTTCTCTCACTTTCTTGCTTGTTCTCTCTCTCTGTGGTTAGTGTCTCTCCTCCCTCTCCCTCCCCTCTGCGCGCTCTGTCCGTCCGCCGTCCTCCTGACGAGGGTAGGAGAGTTTCCGGCGTGCACGGCGTTCTCTCCTTCCTCCAGTCCAGCACCCGTCGGGCTTACCAGCAGCTCCTGGAGGTCCTGGATGAGAACCAGCGCAGGTGATCGCTTTCCGCCCCCTCATGGCCCGTGATGTCGCATTTTTTCTGTAGCCCTTTTATCCTCCGATTAGGTGCCGGTGCTGGTTCTAGTTCCAGTACCTAATGTTTCAGGCATGGGTGTAGATTTGGATCGGGTTACAGGTGTGTGGCATTTTACATCCGCATTATGTTCTGTGAAACAGGACAGTGACCGGTCATTATCATAGGCACATAGTAGTTTAGATACCTTTGCACGTAATATTTTATTTCAAGTGGTAATATAAATTAAAGCACACTATGAAAACATTTATACAGCACTGTACTGTACAATACAGTCATTCTAATCTTTTAAAAATCTTTAAACACTTACTGGTCCCATGTATTCTTCCTTCAAGACTCTGACAGCAAGTTTGCTTGTACTACTTATGTGTCACTCAGACGTGAATTGGATATATACAAGCCAGATTTTCATTTCTTGTTATAATTCTAAAAACATCGGGTGTTAAATGGCGCAAACCTGTACATTTTGAAAAATCATATTGAGTTTAGTGCACTAAACAATTGAATTCACATTTATTCTGAGCCTTTTCCAGAATTCACTGGGCACAGGCAGAGGTGCACAGCAGACAGGGTGCCAGTCCATTACAGGACCCTGTAACCTGTACTCTACCTTCACATTGGAATTCCAGCCCAGGGTCCGAACCCAGGTCCTCAGGAACTGCTGTGTCCAACAGCTGCCTGTTACCGCAGGTGCAGGTGCCACAGGAGCTGCTGAGTGTATGCTGATGCCCTTCAGTCTTAGAGCTAGAACCTAACATAACTTGACAAGCAAGAAAGGCTTATAGCGTCTCATTCAAATCCTCACCCTCTGGGACTGGTGTAAGGGGCTCTGGCTTTAAATGTTAAAGAACTAATCCTAGCAGCTGGTTTTGCTCCTTGTAGATCGGATAGTAGACTTTTGAATCTAATTACATTAATTTACAACACAAGTTACATTGTCTGTTTAGTTTAAATGAACCTATATTCTTCTCTGTCTCTCTCCTCCTCCTGTATGTTTCCTCTCTGCTCCTCAGTAAGCCTTCGCTTAGAGGGGGCTCGACCTCCTCTAATCTTCAGCATGACACCAGGTAACTTTCCCTCGTCCCCAACAGAGATTTTACTCTGTTGTATCCGTTTTTGCTCCAAAACGGACACTGTTTCAACCTGCCATGTTCTTGCTTAAGTGCGTTGTTTAATAAACACGGATGTGTTACATTAACAAAATGTGAGCTGATGCTGAAAGAATTAAGGGGATAATGACCAGGAACGTACGACTGATTCAGACAGGCACCCCGTCCAGGGTATGCATTCGCCCACAAATTACCAGACAAGCTCTGGAATCCACTGCAACCCCGACCACGTTAATGATGTGTGACAGATGATTTAGAATAATAGGCACCCACCAGCTAATTATACTCCACTTAGTGGAAGAATAAGCAAAAATTGTGTCATACAGGCACAAATGGTTATGACTGTGGGAAGCGTGACTAAATGCGAGCATCCCTCATTGCTATAGCGAGCTAAAGTTATGTGATCACCTGCACCCTGTGAATACCATAGCAAGCCCAATCCAGATAAATCAAGACAACAAAAATGGCATGCATTTAAGCTTTTGCCCAGTTTGCTGACATTAATGCCTACTATGAAACATGATGTTGAAAGTTCGTAATGTACGCTGTTTCACTTCCTCTGTCGTGAGAAGCGTACTGTAACACCCAATAAATTTAAGTTTCTATTGGTTGTTTGAATTGGTGTTATTTTGTATACAGTGTTTATTGCAATGATGTGTCTCTTTCTGGCAGATATGCTCTATCCACGCTGGAAACATCTACAGAAGGTGGAGACGACCTGGCAGTGGCCGATGCCACAACTTTAAGGAGACAGGTAATAAATAATATGGTTATTGATACTCTATGCCGTGTGGGCCTGTGGCAGACTTATTGAGCGCCTCATATAATTAAGTCCTTTATTAGAACAAACACATTTAAGATTCAAGAGATTTATTTGTCACATATAAATTTGTAGCAGATACAAATATAATGTGAAATGAACCATCAGCCCGTCCATACACATACAGTATGACAAATGGGGAGACAGGAGAGGAAGACAGAGATGAGGGATAATACAGAATGCAGAATACATGGGGAGAGGAGAGGAATTTAAAAAAAAAACACCCCCCACACTCCTAAGGGAGTACAGTTTGGAAACTGGAAAAACACACCTCAGCAACATAGGCACAAAATACAATTACAACATGGAAGACCAGGATTTGCAAGAGGAGAAGGGTAAGGGGTGAAGACAACCTAGCACAAGCATGCAGCCATTCAGTTCTGCAGCCATTGTCAGCACTGACCAACAGACACGTCTTGCTGCATCAGGGGACAACAGTGGCGAAGGCGTGGGAAGGGGGTATGGGGACCCGGAGAGTTGCTTCATCTGGCATCCCGGTCAGGAGCCTCAGTCCGCAGGATGTAATAGTGATAACGCAGCAAATTGCAATGGAGACAACCTGTCTCAGAGTCAACAATCAGCAGGTGTCTGGGGAATGGAGGAAGGGATACAAATGCGTCTCACTGCGGTGATCTTCCGGAGGAGTTTGTTGTTCCAGCAGCGGCCTTGGCCAAGGCCAGTGCTGATTTGGGGAGCCAAAAGTAGAATAAACCAGGATTATATGGGGTTGTGGCGAGTAGTCACATTCCAATTTGCATAACCACTCTCTTATTCCATTCTGGTCTCAAAATTGATCCATTTGCCTTTGCAAAGCAGAGAGCTTCTCCAAGATATTATCCATGTTGCTTTTTGTAGTCACAGTCTAAATTCTGACAACTCTGCCCACCGCGTCAATCATGTTGGGCAGCTTTAAGGGGCCTTGGACAGCTGTCCCCATTCCTCAAATTTCCCAGTAAAAAAGGGCAATGCCTAATCCAATCAGCAAAGTGCCGGTAATCATGCTTCCGAATAGGTAGACATCCTCAATGTCCTCTACAGAAAGAGCCACCAGGCACACGACTCACCACATCTCCCACGCCTCCATGGTGTAGCCAACTGAAAACTTTCTGGCAGGACAGGTTGGTTCCCCCAAATCCAGACTTATCATTGAGAAGATGTCAGAAGGTGTCAATTATGTTGAGAGTCCATTTGATCAAATCCATATTTCTTAGTTTAAAGAGCAGCATGGAGAAAGTCAAAAAAAGTATAAAGAGTAGACTAAACAAGACGGGAGAGATAAGTGAGAAGTGTGACCGCCTTCGTAGAGTGGGTGGGTAGAAATAGTAAATTTGTTCTTCGGATCCTGAATATGGCACCATTTTATAGTGCTATTCATAATCTCAGTGGGCAATCGCAATGTGGTTACTACTTTCACATACAGTACTGTACAAAAGTCTTAGGCCACCATTATGCCTAAGACTTTCGCACAGTACTGTGTATATATACAACCAGAAAATACATTAAATTGTATGCAGTATTAAAAAAAAAAACTAAAAAAGGGCTACAGTGGCAAGTGTGAGCTCCCGTTACAATTGAATGGCTTCATCGGGATGACCCTGCATTTTGGAGAAGCTCAATCAGGATCTATTTTTGGAAGGGTAGTAGCCAAGAAACCATTTTTTTGGAAGGATGAAAAAAATAAAATATTCTAAACCTCACAAAGATTGGAATGAAGATCAGTGGAAAAGAGGATTATGGAATGACGGATTCAAGTTTACCAGCAAATCTAATGGTGGCCTAAGACTTTTGTCCAGTACTGTACGACTCCAAATTGACCTGCTATGTGGTGTATTGCCACCACCTGCTAGACTGGAGTGTGGCACGTCTTCAATGGGATATGGTAATGTAAACCACATAATTGATGTGTAAGTATTTACTGAAGAGGGCAGAGGATGTGCAGAAAGAATACAGAGAGTTAAGCTGCATTGATATTGGTTCCAGTGCTGGAGATACCTTCTGGGAGGGTCATGCATCCCATTGGCAGGATTGGTCGCATCTAAGGGAGGGGAGGCCACTTTGGGGTCAGTCACCAGTATTTCCGTCTTCGACCATATGCAGGACTCCTTGCTGAAGGAGTGGCAGGTGACTCTCTACAACTCGTTACATGTTAATGGCAGGAGTGATTTCACAAGGACAGTGCTTGCAATACCTGTCTGCAATCTTGGCACAGTTGCATTGGCAGTGAGACGACCCTGGTCCAACCTTCCCTCCCTCAGACATAGGCAGTAGAATCTGTGTAGCACCGAGCCAGGTTGGAGGCACCTTTGAGACTCCGCAGTTATGTGCCAGGCCACTCAATCACCTTTGAACGAACAATTAGTTCAGCCCAATGTTTAATCAGTTTTTTTTTAGTTTTCTGAATTATGCTTTGCTTTCTGATTTTCTTTCATGTTTTTTGTTTGTTTGTTTATCTGCCTGTACAGATCATCAAACTGAACCGACGCCTGCAGCTTTTGGAGGAAGAAAACAAGGAGCGTGCCAAGCGTGAGATGATCATGTACTCTATTACCGTGGCATTCTGGCTGATCAACAGCTGGGTGTGGCTCCGGCGCTAACCGGCTCCCCTCAAGCACCACTAAAGTGTCAGTCATCAGCTGGACGTACTCCCTGTGCACTTGTTTCTGAAAGCTAAGCCTCGCTGCTCGCACAGGATGGCCCTTGCAGCCAGACGACACTGTTTGTTCGTTTCGGACGTTTGTGATTTCGTTTTAGCTGGTACACCGCTGCTGTTTGTGTCTCTTGTTTTTTTTTTTTATTATTATGTTGGCATGACCTAGATATGTGTATATATATTTCCTTGTGTTTATACTACTCTCTTCTAAATGGAAGAATCTCCAGATCCTGTTACGGCACTGTTACATGGATAAAGGCCTGATCCGACAGCATGGTCGGTGTTTACTGAAAACAAGGAAGGTACTGATATAGTAATTACAGCACATTGGAACAGTAGCAATCAATGATTTCTTTATTATATGGTGATATTTGTCTTGCTGTAACCAAATCACTTGGGGCTCTGTGTTTGTCACCTGTGAGTCTCTCAGATGCATTACCCTTTCTCGAGCTTTCTTTGCAATGTCTCGCTTGGAAACAAAGGCCAAGCTTTTGCTGATTATGTACAGATGCACAAAAAGTCACAGTGTTACTCCCTCTGTACTGCTCCCAGTCATTAGCACCGTATTATAACTTATAAAGAGAACTTGTGTGTGAATAAATAGAAACCATATCATCATCTCTCTCTTGGCTGAAGTACCGGTATCCTCTCCGGGGCACACTTATGCCTCTGCACTGTGAAGAGGAAAAGCTAGGTTTAAACTTCACTTCTTTCACTTCAATTTGTTATCTGCTTAATCCTAGCCAGCGACACACGGTGCAAGGCAGAAACAATCCTAGGCAGGGTGCCAGTTCATCTTAGGGCACATCCACTCATACTCTAAGGGCACCTGGGAAACGCCAATTAGCCACACGCATGTCTTTGGAATGTGTAAGGAACTGAAGTACCCAGACCCAGAGAAAACCCACACAAACACACAGAGAACATGCAAAACTCTACACAGATGGCGCCTAGGGTCGGGATTGAACTGGGGCTCTCAGAGCTGTGAGGCAGCAGTGCTAACCACTGTACCACGGTGGTGAACTTGAACGGTGGGGCAAGTGGTGCTATCGCTTTATATCTCTAGAGATTCCTGATTCAGTCCTGGCCTTAATTCCACCTATGTTTAGTTAGTATGTTCTCCACGTGCCTGCATAGGTTTTTTCCCCTATACATAGTGGGCAGCACAGTGGTACATCGGTTAATGCGGTCGCTCACAGCTCCAGCATCCTCAGCTTTAGCCTGGCCTCAGTCTCTGCCTGTGTGGACTGTCCATGTCCTCTTTGTGGGTTTACTCAGGGTGCTCAGGTTTCCTCCCACAGCACAAGACATGCAGTAAGCTAATTGTTTATGATAAATTGACCTGATATAAGTATGTATGACTAGTTTTGATGTAACCTTGTGTCCGCCCTTAAAATACTGTTGTCAACCACTGATGCTGATGTTAAATAAAGTAAACAAAAAAGGCAGAGAAAGTGTGAGGTCACCCTGTCTAGGTTTGTCTGGCCTGTGCACCCTGTTGTGCTGGTTATTAATCTTGAATTGGATTAAGGGATATGAAAATGAATGAATACTCCATAACACTGCCTCCCCGTCTGTGCGTGGGTTTTCTCTTTGGTTTCCTCCCACATTCCGAAGAAATGTGTTTTAGGTTAGTTGATGTTTCTAAATTGCTCTTAGTGTGTGCGTGCCCGACTGGTGCCCTGTCTGGGGTGGTTCCTGACTTGCGCCCTGTGTCACCGGCTTTCCTGCGACCCTGATTAGGAGTTAATGAATGAACAATACTTTCATGAATTTTTAAATTACTTAAGAATGTACGGATGGGTGAATTAACGCCTCATATTATCTTTACACTTCTGCACGTAGCAGTTGTTTGGCTTTTAAACTGCAAGTTTAGCCGCCCGCCAGGAGAGGCGGAAGACGGGTGGGAAGTACAATTTCGCACCCCATTTGGAGCCGCACTTCCCCCGGATGTTGTCATTGCAGCTCGCGGCACCGTCATGGCGGCGTGCAGGGCGCTTGTAAGTCGCGGTGTATTGACGGCCGGGCTTCATTATCAGCACGTGTGCAGAGGCGTGTTGCTCACGCAGAGCAGGGAGAAAAAGCGATGGATGAAAGCTTACACGCTGATCATGGAGAGGAAGAGGAGGATAGAAGGCGAGCCGCCGCCGAAGCCACGGTGAGTGAAACTTCAGTAAGGGCTCCGTCCCAAATACAGCAGGTGACTAACCTTCACATGTGCACTGTGTAGTGCAGCTCTGTATATGTGCCATGTACGCTGTCTGTGTTTTTGTACCCTATGTTAAGTTAGAGTTGTGTGAATATACCGTCAGGTACACCAGCACCTGCCATACAGAGTCAGTAGACCAGCACAGGAGCAGGTAGGATTTCAGAAGTGGCACTGACATGATCGTGGGTGGGTTGGCAGCCCATGTAGAGTATGCTGTGTTCCAACAAACATGACCTGGTAGAAGTGGTGTCTAAATGTAATTGTAATATCTGAATGCTTGGGTATTGCGGTGGTGATCTGGGTCCCAGTTGGTGCCTGTCAAGCAAAAGTGACTGGCATTCCATCAAGGATGTGCTGTGTTCCCCAGGGCTGTGGCACCGTAACCCCTGTTACCCTTACCACGCAGGTTAAAACATTACAATTATTACAAATTATATTCATTCCTTCATTCGTTGTCTTATCTGCTTTATTGTAGTTAGGGTCGCAGGAAAGCCAGTGCCTAGCTGGCCATGCAAGAACACCCATAGACAGCGTGCCAATCTATCACACACAGATGCACACATTCACACGCTAAGTGAACGTTTGGAAACCACAATTAACCTAACATTCATGTCTTTGGAATGTGTGAGGAAACTAGAATACCTGGAGAAAGCACACATGGACACAGGGAGAACATACAAAATCCACAGAGGTGGAGCCCAGGGTTTGGATCGAACCAGGGATCTCAGATCTGTGAGCCGAGAGTGCTATCCACTGCACCACTGTATTTCTGTATGAAATGTCCTGCTCGGGTGGCTCAGTGACCAAAAATGCTAGGCCACCGCCACAGTGTCATGATTTCGAGTTGCACCTATTCCTTTAGCGATATCTGGTGTCGTACATGTATTGGCTATGTCTGAGATAGCAACAAGGGTCTTCCCCTGTGATGAACTGGCACCCAATCAAGGGTACTCTGTTCTTTGGGGTAGGCACCAGAACAAGTGACCATGACTAAGCAAAAAGTTTGTCCTCCTCCTTCCAGCCTGCTCATGAACCCCACCTACTTTGACCTCAGAGTCATACTGGCTGATATCTATATTGAGTCATGACTGGTATCTCTATTTGGGATGGGGCCCTTGCCCCTCTACTTGTGCGCTCCCCATCCAGGTAGGAGCTTAGTGTGTAAAACTGAAGAATCACACTGTGAGTTTGTCATAAATTAAAACATCTCAACACCTGTCTCTACTTTAATCGATTCTACTGCACTCTTTGTCCAGATCCCAGCAACCCAACTGGGATTACCACGCTGAGGTGGAGGCGTTCAGTGCTCGCCTGAAGGAGCGCTTCTCAACGGATCTTCTGAAGACGGCGTTTGTGAACCCGTGCTACATACGTGCCGAGGAAGAGCGGCGGCGCTCCCTTGGCCTGGATGCGGAGGCGGTCGCCCTGAACCTCAAAGTTAACACCGAGCTGCAGGAGCATGGCCAGAGATTCACGCTGGTGAGGAGCTCCTTACACTCCCTCACAAAATTTACAGAGGGGAGGGCACTGCGGGGCAGGGAGACTTAACAAATGCAGTAACTTGCCTCAAATTGTTCCTGTTTCTTGTTGAGTTTCATCTTACGCAGGCGACTGCCTTAAAACTAAACAGGAAGCCTGACTTCCCCCACTCTCATTAAAATGTAGCAAATGAAATGTGTACTGTTGTATCTATATTTGTTAATCGCTGCAGTGTCGCACTTTGTTCATCAAACTAAAACTCTTTGTGATGAACAGTGCAGCATAATCTAATTTGATGCCTAAGTTAATAAACACTCAGTGAAGTGTGCATCTCTCTGGGTGTCTACTTCATGATCATGTATGTGATAAAAATATCAGCTAATTGGAGATTGCTTTTAATGTGTTATAATGAGCCACACAGGCTAGTTTTCATCTGCATTGACTACTGTAAGAAAAGAATGGATGATGGACTGAGGTGTTTGGGGATATTTGATAATTTTTTTTTATGGATTTCTGGGGTTGTAGAAACTTTTGTAGCACTGTCATCGTTCCAGTTTTAAGTGACTTAAAATGGCAGGCAATGTAAAACAGCTTGTTCCACCTACAGAACTTCCTCACAACCTGGGTCAGGGCAAATTTCCCTGAGCTGCCTGACAAAGGCGTGGAAGCCATCGTGGGTCACCTGACTGGGCCCGAGGTTGTGTGCCACGTGGCGCGGAACCTGGCGGTAGAGGATCTGGCAATGACAGCCGAGTTTCCCGTCCCAGACCACGTCCTCCGGCAGACATTGTTTGCTGTGATCGGTGCTCTGGAACACAGCAGTGGATCGGAGAGGGCGGGGCTTTTCGTCAGGGTAAGATGAGCTGCTTCTAATGCTTATTTTGTGCACATGTTGCCCCCGTAACACAGTAGAACTTTGTGGGTTTGGGGGTCTGCAGGATTTCCTGGTGACACAGTTGATAGGGAAGGACCTGTTCAACATGTGGAAAGTGGTGAATCCCATGGGGCTGCTGGTGGACGAGCTGAGGCATACAGGATCATCACTTCCTGAACCGCGCCTCATCCAGTCAGCAGGAGCCAGCACCGTTCTCCCGCTCTATATCGTCGGACTCTACTGGTAGGTCAACAGCTGTGGCATTGTTGAATGTGATAGGATTACTTACAAGAACAGAGAACAATGTACAATCTAAGTTATTGTAGGCTAAGGGACCAACTCTGGCAGCTGGGGCTTGAACCGTAGGCATTCTGCTCCATAAACATAAGGCAGTTTTCATAGCGCATCTATTTAGAGTATTTCTGAAAAAGCTTTATGTGATAGCTGCCTTACGCTTTCTATCCTGAGTAAGCTCTGTAACTTGCCTGTTCAGCACCAGACTTGGTCCTTTCCCTATGGCAAGGCTCTTTGTCTCCTTCCCAGTCCCGGCCTTCACAACAAAGCTATGTCGGCCTCTCGAGCTCATTGCTGGGAAACGCAATTCAGAAAGCGCTGATTCTTGACAATGAGCCTCTCCGGTCTATATCCCACCTCTGGCAAGGTGAAAACCAAGAAGGTCTTGTGCCTGAGACAGCACATGGAAGAGTCCTAAGGCCTGAGTACCTGGGTTTTACCTCAGCAGGAGGTCCTGAGTTATAAGGCCTAGTCAGGACCAGGGGCATTCAGCGTGACATCTTTAAATACATTTTTATATTTTGGTGCATCACTAGTTAATTGTTTGTCTATGTGTAAGCGATCGCAAGCTGCTGGCATATGGACCTGGCGAGACCCTGGCGGCTGCGGAGGAAGAAGCAGCACGTGTGGCCCTGAGGAAACTCTTTGGCTACACCGAAAACCGCAAACCGTTTGACTTCTCCACTGAGCAAGAGCAACCTGAAACAGCATCAGCTGCCACTTCTAGATGAATTAATTTAATTGCATCAGCAACAGGTGTTTCACGTCTACTGCTCCTGTGTGGTTACAGTTTATACCCACTAACATTCTGTTAACAGCTTAAGTACACTGTGGGAATGTACAGTTCTGTTCATTTATATTGATCTGTAAATTTTACTGTACGTACTTTGTGTGTGTAAACCAAGCTGTGATGGCAAATTAAACGTCTTCTCCATACACCAGAGCTAATTGGAATGGTTCCTATATCACGATGAATTCCAGACATGTCAGTTCGTAGTTGCAGGACATGACTACACGTAGAAGCACTTTGCATTAACATGTGATTTTGCTGAGGGGATCATGTTCGGATTTCACTTAACTGCATAAAACCCCACTCTGCAATGGACTGTTGCCTTATAGATCCAGGGGGTCCAGTATAAGTGGGGATTCTTTGATTTTTTTTTTACCAAAATTGTACCTTGGATAGGCTACCAGTCCATGAGTCACGGCTCAGACGTGATTGCTGTTACAGCACTGAGGGCTGTTTCTTTGGACATCGTCAGTAGTTCTGCTGGAAAGTGGGGCCAGGACTAATTTTGGTGGTAGGCAAGTGAATTAACCCCCTTTTTTCCCTAATCGGGGTTATTGGGATTTATCTTGGATTAAATGGGAATAGGCCAACACGTCCATTAGACATAAAACCGTTTGGCTTAGAAGGGGTCGCACCCTCAGACAGCCAATTGTGCCCATGTTGGAACACGAGTCACAGTGGCCGTGGGCTTAGCAAATTGCCCCTCGCTCAGATGTTTGACGTCTGAGAAATATTCATATAACTTGGTGTAACAAGTATTAAATATGATGTTATCAAAAAATAACCTATATGTTGCTTTCTCTGGTGCTAGTTTAATAAAGTTGGTGATTATCAGGAACGAAAAACAGGTGCTGTGTATTTATTTTGTAGGGATGATGTGACACGCAAAAGTATCGTTATGTTATGTGCTTAATATAATATTACTAGATTCGCATCGATATGAAATTCGGTTTTTATCGTTCATCCTTTACTGATTAGCTTTGAATCAGGTCACCGAGCACTGAACCCTGTCGGTTGGCTGGTTTGCGCATGCGCAGGAAGAGCTCCCTCTGGCGACCGAGTGGTTGTCTATTCTCTCCCTCGATGGGAAACGTGAGGCCCCGCCGCTAAATTCCTATCAGTCAGTCAGTCAGTCAGTCCGTCGTCCTGCTCCGTGCCCCTCCACACACCCGTCCGACTCCGTGTTCGTGTCGTTCCACGTCCCGTTTCGACTTTCTTTCACCTGCTCGCGTTGCAAACTCCCGGTATGGCGGCGAGTGCGAAGCGCAAACAGGAGGAGAAGCACCTGAAGCTGCTGAGGGAAATGACCAGTCTGCCGCCCAACAGAAAGTGCTTCGACTGCGACCAGCGCGGCCCGACTTACGCCAACATGACGGTCGGGTCCTTCGTGTGCACGTCCTGCTCCGGCATACTGTGAGTACCACCTGGGCTGCGTCCCTAATTGGGTAGGGGCCACACGCGGAGTGCACTATATGGGGTGGAGAAGGCATTATTACTTGGGTTTTGGAGAGTCCCTATGTAGGAAGGAGGGAGCGATTTGGGATTCAGCCTACCTGGCATTTCTAGAAGAGCGACGAAGTTTTGACTTTTCTTTTTGTATCCTTAATGAGGATGCGGGTGCCCCGTCGGCTTGGCACCATTTCGTCTAAATTCCCCGGCTTCCTGCCGGAGCTGAGTAACCGTTATCGTGTATGCTATCGCCTAGACAGAAAGTGGGTGGGGGTCGGTTAGCTTAGCGGCTAACACACGCTCACTTAAGCCACTAAAGCCCGCGATCATAATGAGCTAATATGTTATGTAGGCTTATTATATGCTATGATCACTTTCATGGCTGGGAAAGTGTTAACGATCGCGTAATAAAGAAACACTATGGACCTAAACTAGTTAACCGGCGTGCTAATCGAACTAACGCTACCTGTTAGGCTACGAGTTCACCGTTAACTTCAGTCTAGGCCAGAGATTATTGATCACATGGGCTACAATAACCATGGTGTTTGATCATGTATGTAATAACTCATATAACTAGGTATCATTAACTGCTATAACATTTTCTGAACCGGTTTATAAGTTGAACTTTTGGGTGTGGGCACTCACTAGTGCATATGACTCTGGTGCACTAATGTAACCCAGGAGGGATGAGTGATGCCACTGATAGATATGATAAAATCTCCTGGGTGTGTGTGGGTTGCACTGGGCTAACGGTCTTATACTTTTCTGAAACCCTGATCTACATTTCCATTAAAAGCCTGGCATATTTACATTTATGGCATTTAGCAGACGCCAGTTATCCAGTGCGATTTACAATTTATACATTCTTACTTTACAAGCACGTTGCTCAAGGACCCGAGAGTGGCAGCTTGGCAGAGGTGGGATTTGAACCTTCTGGCCTGTAGTTCTACACCTTAACCACTAGGCCACTGCAGTCCCTCTGCACAATAGGTGGGAGTAATTCACATTTGTTAAGTCCTGAATTACTGTGGTAACATTTACATAACTCAAGTCCCTGCTAAGTCAAACGAGTCTCGACTCAAGTCTTATAAAACACTCTTGTATCCCTTCCCCCATTCCCCAGACACCTGCTGATTGTTGACTATGCCTGGGACACGATCAAGGTTGTCTCCTCGGCAATTTGCTGTGTTATCGCTATGGCATCCTGCGGACTGAGGCACCTAGACTGGGATGCCAGGCGAAGTACTCTCCAGGCCCCCATACCCCCTTCCCACGCCTTCGCCACAGTTTATCCCCCGGTGCGGCAAGACGGGTCTGTTGATCAGTGCTGACAATGGCTGCAGACTTGGGCTGGGTTGTCTTCACCCCTTCCCCTTCCCCTGTTGCTAGTCCTGGTCTTCATGTTGTAATGTATTATGTGCTTATTTTGCTGAGGTGTTTTTCGGTTCCCAAATTGTATTCCCTTAGGAGCGTAGTCTGGGGGTGTTTTTTTTTTAATCTCCTCCCCTCTCCCCATGTATTCTGCGTTCTATATTATTTCTTATCCCTGTCTTCTTGTCTTGTCTCCCCCTTTGTTATACTGTATGTGTACGGATGGGTTGCTGGCTAATTTCGCTGATACTTGTGACTAGTGACAATAAAGGCATTCATGACATGACATAATGCCCTAATTTTAGTTTTCACATTTAAATCAGCAAAAAAACAGTTGTCAGAGACTTTAAATTAACCCTATGAAAACCTTTGCTTATTGAACAGATTTAAACATGGACATTCTATCATTTGTTCTATATTGAGAATGAAGGAAATATCTTCATTCATTCATTGTCTTATCCGCTTCATCCTAGTCAGGGTCACAAGAAAGCCGGTGCCTAGCACCTAACACAGGGTGCAAGGCAGGAATAACCCTAGATAGGGTGCCAGTCCATCGTAGGGCACATGCACTCACACAATAAAGGCACTTTAGAAACTCCAGTTGTCTTTAGAATGCCGGAGGAAACCAGATTATCTGGAGAAAACCAAGAACACGCACATGGAGAGAACATGCAAACTCTACACATACGGAGCCCAGGGTCGGGATCAAACCAGGGATCTCGGAGCTGTGAGCCGGCAGTGCTAACCACCGTGCTGGCTAAGGCAATATCTATATAAATCTATAAAAATTTAAAGGACAGTTACAAATCTTTTTTGTAAGTTGCGTACTGATGGATGAAGTTCGGTGTTATGGTGGTCGTATTGCCGATTTTGAATATCGCTGTTATCTTTTTACTGATTTCATCGGCAACATAATCTGTAAATCCAGGTTCACTGTTTTTGTAATATCGGCTTTCACATTAAGAGCGTCTTCATATTTTTGTCTTTGCTGGTTCCCTGTGTTCTGATCTGGTTGTGTAGTTTGCACGTGCTAAAACAGAAATCACCCAGTCATGTTTAAAAAACTATCTCTGTACCTAAAAGTGTAAATATTTTAAAAAATCATGTCCTTTCAAGTCGTCTGTCTCAAGTCAAGTCTCAAGTGAGAGTCGAGTTGAGTCTTTTAACAGTATTAGTCAAGCAAGTCTCTTCCTTAAATTTGCAACTTGAATCTGACTTGAGTTACGTCAACATTCATGTACATTAAGCAGAAGCTCTTATCCGGAGCAGTTTACACCT
The DNA here is from genome assembly GCA_033118015.1 of Loricariichthys derbyi. Classification (NCBI taxonomy): domain Eukaryota; kingdom Metazoa; phylum Chordata; class Actinopteri; order Siluriformes; family Loricariidae; genus Loricariichthys; species Loricariichthys derbyi. Next base: position 19,560 of record JAVSBU010075795.1, read on the forward strand.
GATACAGTACAGTGCTCAGTTCAGGGTCTTACTCATGATAGGAGTGGCAGTGAAGGGCTTGAACCTTCACCCTTCTGGTCAATCCCTTAGTCACATCCTTTGCTATGTAAAACATTTGTCTGAAGTGACTGATTGCTAAAGCAAGTTCAGACCTTTGTTCATTAAGCTCTGTTTGTCTCTGAGTTCATCTCTGCTCTCAGGTCCAGCCTGATAGTACGTCTCTCTTTCTCTACCATATTCGATGCCTCTGAAGTTGATGAGCTCTAAATTATACTGAATATTACACTGTAGCAGCCATTCATTTTATTCATGTAACTAATCCAGTGGGTGCTGACCCGTTTCGCTGAAAGCATACTGATGCTTTTTGTTGGAATTCCATTTAATGACTTTGCGTTACCTGTAACTAAGTGCTTACAGTGGAATTCCTGCTCTCCACATGGCAAATCAAGCTGTTAAATCTAGGCTGTTTCACATTCTTTCCACTTTCTGTGAAACCGCAACACCTTTACCACTCATCTTCGAATTACTGGCCACGTAAAGGTACAGTTCTGTTTTCCTCAGTCCAGACTTGGTGCTGTTGTGCTGGTCCTTGTTCACAGGTTCAGAATTCTCCCTTAAGATCTCAAAATTGATTTCCTTTGAGCTTCTACCCAGCCACATTACTCAGTGTGAAGCCTGGGGACATGCATTCTGTACCAGCTCAATCCAGCGTAGGGCATTCACTCATATTTTTTTTTTTTAAAGATAATTGACCTAGGCATGTTTTTGAAATGTGGGAGGAAACTGAAGTGCTCAGAGGAAATTCATGCAATCATGGGAAGCACATGCTAACTAAACACGGGCAGCAGCCCAGCCAGGAACCATGAGCCCTGTTCTCTGGAGCTTTGAGACCTTACTAAGCAGCGGTCGTGACCATTTTTGCTGCGCCGAGGTTTTTCAAGCTCTGGAAAAATGAAGAGACCATTCAGTTTTCTTTATCTCAACTTGTAGTTTTTCCTTTTCAATATGTATGGCAGCAGTTCTATTCCAGTATCTAATGAAATCCAGCACAGACACACCTTATTCTGCTTAATCATCTACTGATTATTTGATTACCTGAATCATGTCTTACGTACTGAGGGAAAATTACAACACACACGAAAGCTGGCACTAAAATATTGATTTCTGAATTTCCTAAGTTAAAACATTAGTATAGTTTTATTAAAACATGAATATAAACTTTTTCATATTATAGCTTATATTAGTAAGCAATATCTGCAAACTCTGGTTCTTTATTTGGACCAGTCATTTGTAGTGAATAAACACTTTTCATACTATAAATATTTTTGTTTTACTTGGTATTTGTCTGGAATTTGTAGAATCAAACAATAATAATAATAGTACCTACAGTAGTAAAATCAGAGAAACTGAATAGTTTGTGGCGCTCTCTTAATATTTTCCACAGCTGTATTGTCTTTCATTGTAGAGCTTCAGATGGCAGGAAACATTTGTACTAAACCATTGAGCTAGTGAGATAATTGGTTTGTAATTGCATGCCCCACAGGCAGCATATTTTCAGATGCAGTCTGTCTGTGGCTAAGAAGTTTTTTTTCTTTTTGCTTTTCCTCAGTGTAAGCTGTACTTTGCGTTTCTAGATTTCTGCAGAAGCTTGGCTTTGAAACCTAACTTGCCTGTGCGGTTGCAGGTCTGTGCTCACTTTGCCGTCACGTGATGTGCACGGGTCTCAGATTTAGCCTCAGCCGCTTGTGCTGTGCTACACGTGAGCATACAGGAGCGCCACATCACAAACGCACTAATGCAGATTATGCAAATTCGTAATATAATACACAGTCGAGACGACTGAAGTGTGCTGGATGTATCAGTGGTTAAAAAAAATCCTGCAGAATTCCACACAGAGATAATTGAGCTCTTTTAGAAGCCTAAGCTTATCTAACAACTCATCAGTGCAGAGATTCCTAGTCTATCTGCAGATATACAGTGGTGAGAACAAGTATTTGATACACTGCTGATTTTTAAGGTTTTCCCACTTGCAAAGCATGTAGAAGACTGTAATTTTTAT
>JAVSBU010076006.1:0-13668 GCA_033118015.1 Loricariichthys derbyi
TTCTGCAGTACTCTCATTGGCTGAGATGAATGCTCATAATGACGCATCACGTGTCCCAAACTCCCTCTTCCTCCTGGGGTCTCTGTCTATGTGTATTTTTTAGATCAGCTTGCAAAATAACTATAAAAATAATAAAGCGCGTTAACGCGTGTTAAAATAATCGTCGGCGTTAATTCATCAATGAGTTAACACGATTAACTAGTTAACGCGCCCAGCCCTAATATATATATATATATGTGTGTGTGTGTGTGTGTGTGTGTGTGTGTATACACTATTTTTTTTTTTCAGATCTAACATTTACTTTTTTCAGATCTAAAATTAACTAATTAGCATAATACTGTATTAGTGAAAGTGGAAAACAAAATTGTATTTCAGAAGTTATTAGAATTTGTATGTTTAGCCTTTTGTTATAATGACAACTTATATTTGAGCTGGCATAGACACCTCATGGTTGCACATAATACGATCCATGTTATCCCATAATTATTCACAATATTCCAAAGAGAATCTTGTGATGATACTGAAATGATGGACGTCTTCAAGTGTCCACTTAAATGGTTGGTGGGGTTTTTGGGCCGGTGACAGTCCAGCACAGTCAGCAGTCTTTGCTCTTCTTTGTTCTTTCTGCTTCGATATGAACTCTTTCCCACAAAGATCCAAACAAACATTTTACTAGTGCTCTCAGACTTTTGGCCCCCTGTATGTAAGGCTAATAATCTTAATCTCACTCAGAACATATGAAATCCATCTAACCTTTAGCTCAAGTAAATGTATGTTCATAAAATTAATTGTATTTATTTTGGTGTTATTGATATCATTTTACAGTTAATAAAATTGTATGGTTTATGCATGTAATGCTCAGTATAATATGACTTGATGACCTGTATGTTGTGTAAGGAATACGATGCCTACTATGTTTTTCTTGGTTAAAATGGGACTGTGGTAGCCTAGCTGTTAAAGTACTGGAATATGGGCCAGAAGGTGAAGGGTTCAAATCCCACCTCTGCCAAGCTGCTATTCTTAGCAAGACTCTAAAATCACACTTGCTTAGATTGACTTATCAGTCTTAGATTGACTTACCCTGTCCGTTTATGGAACTGCACTGAATAAAATAAATAAAATGGAAAAGAGAATTGAAATGGGACTAAATAAATTGACCAAGCACTTCTTTTAGGAACACTATACTAATACTGGATAGGGCCTCCCTATGCTCTCAAAATAGCCTCAGTTTTTGTGGCATGGGTTGCACAAAATCCTAGAAACATTTATAATAGATGTTGCTATTTTGCAGAGATTTAGCTTTCCAGTTTAATGTGACTGCATTATACAATCCTGCACCTTAATTACGCCTTCATGTAGCAAATTTAGGGTTCTACTACATGCCAAAGTTTGTTTTGTTCATTCTTTGCACCTTCAGCATTTTTGCACTTTAGTTTCCTTAAAAACTGGAATTTTAAAATCTTAGTAACATTGTGTATGCAGACGTTTGTTTAAAGCATTTCACTGAAAGTTGTACTGTGTATTACTCTGCATGTGATAAATAAAATTTGAATTTGAATTCAGGTCTGCTGACTGGGAAGGCCACTCACGAGTCCTGAAGTCATTGTCATGTTCATGTGCATTATTATGCTGGATGTAGACATTAGCAACTATGAATTGTGACCATGACGAGATGTACAGTACTGTGGAAAATTTAGACCCCCATTAGATTTGTTGTTTTTCCAGTAGTATATATCATATTGTCGATGATTGACTGAACCTGGATTTGTCACTCCATAATACACTTTTCCACTGATCTTCATGCCAGTGTTTGTGAGCTTCGCATTGTAGCCTTTTCACTCTGTTCCCCTTCTGAAAAATCTTTTTTGTGGACACTGCCCTTCCAAAAACACATTTCCTGATCAAGCCTCTTTAAAGTGCAGAAGGGTCAACTTGGCAAACTGATGAAACTGTTCTCCACATGATTACACCGCCTTCACAAACCTGAACTGTTGATAAAAGGTGAGTTTGGAACGTGGATTCATACTGTACCATCTGTGTGCCTCAGCAGAAGACAATATCCATCAGACCGGGCTATTTTTTTTTGGTCTTCATCTGATGGGTTTTGTGAGCATGGGCCCATTGTGGCCTCAGCTTTCTGTTCTTGGGTAAGAGGTGGAACTCATAATGTAGTGTTTTGTTGTTGTAGGGGGCAGCATGGTGTCTTAGTGGTTAGAGTTGTTGCCTCACCGCCAGTGTCCCCGGTTTGATGCAGACCTCTGACTCCTAGTATATGGAGTTTGTATGTTCTCCCCTTGTCTGTGGTGGTTTATTCCAGGTGCTCTTGTTTCCTCCCACACTCTAAAGGTTCAACTTTGGTTAATTGATTGTGCTAAATTGCCCTGGTGTGGATGGATATGACACATTTTGATGTAATCTTTTGCTTGTGCTGAAAAATAAATAAATATGTTAAATAAAGATAATTCCCTTTGTTCTTGAAGACTGCCCACCTTAAATTTTGCTATGTTCTGCACCCTCAGATGCAAATGACATATCTGAATACCCCAGAAATTAAAGGGTGAGGGGGTTATCTTTTTGTCTATGTCCAGAACATGGCTGCCATCTTGAAAGCCACTATATTGGATCAGATTTACATTCAGATTTACAATATCTCTTGTGGTCCAAAATACTGAATACCGCTACTGATGAAAAAACCTCATCGATGGTTTTGGCAGCCTTTGTGAAAGATGCAACAGTGCTGTGTGAAATACGGCTATGATTATGTTCCCTGGACATCAGAATCACCTCAGTCCTCTCTTTTTCTGTCAATTGCAACTTCAGTTACCTGTAATGAACAACAAAAGTTTTGAAATTTCTTTGTTGATAACTTTTGAACCACAAGAGATATTGCAAATTGCAAATCTCCCACCTGTGGTAAATGATTTCTGAGAAAATTCTGGTCTTCTCTGATGTGCTACCTGACCTCCCTTCCTATTGGAAAAATTTCCTCTCAATCCAGTATGGCGGCTTTCAGGATGGTGGCCAAGTTTTGGAAATAGCCTAAAAGATAGGCCTCCCTCACCCTTTACTGGCTGGGGTATTCACATATGACATTTTCCCTTTCGTTTCTGAAATAAAAGGGTGTCCTGAGGTTTTTGACTAACCTTGTATATTGGTTAACTCTTGGTGTGTCTACAAGGAGAAAGTAGGGGGGCCTCCAATAACTTGCATCCTAAATATATGGCAGTCATGCTATAACTCCTGGTAGTTTATTATCTTTGAGGTTCCACTTTGAAATTGGTGAATAAATTGTGTTGTTTTCAGGAGGCCTATGGTTTGATTTAGGCTGAAGGCTTTTAAAGATGTCACAAACCGATCAGTGTTAACTTTAGCACGGCTTTGCTTTTATTCTCTGTGATGTTCGGCACTGAGGCCAAATCAAGCCTATCCCAGTGAGAGAATTGATTTGTCTGACAGCAGGACATATGACAGACTACTGACTGGTCTATTGAAGTGCACTAACTGCACCCTTTAAATCGACAATCAGCAATACAATTGCACTGTCATCAACTGTAGATAATGCCTGGCCAAAATAAAAGGTCTCGCACACTAATGTTTAGTTGGAACGCCTTTAACTTTGGTTATGGCATGCATTGGCTGTGGTATCATTTCCACAAGCTTCTGCAATGTCACAACATTAATTTCTGTCACAGTTGCATTAATTTTTCCCCAAAACCTTGTATTAATGATGGGAGATTTGGACCACTGCCTTCTCCAGCACTGGACTCTGTGGTGGCCAATCCATGTGTGAAAATGATGTCTCATACTCCCTGAATCACTCTTTCACACTTTATATTCAGGTAGTCAGCTGATCCTTCTTTGGGCACATAACATTGCTGAACTTAGACCTGACCAACTGCAGCAACCACAGATCGTAACAATGCTCTCAAATGTGGTGATGTTTTTTTGGCCAGGCTGCGTATATGATATGGCATATATGCCACATCCTCTATTTATAGATGTTGTGACCCTTAAGGCAGCCATAAAGTTTGATATGGTCAGTGGTTATTTCTATTCACTCATCATTCATTTGCTTGTGAGGTTCTGTAGTCTGACTTAGTTGATTTAGTATTATGGCGTCCACCTGGTGGCTCGTTGACTCCAATGCCAGAGGATCGCTCATTAAGCTGATGTCATTAACAGCCAATATATGCTGTCGGCCTGGGAAAATGAACCAGATCAAATTAATTTTCTGGATTTTGTCCTTCTACAAGCAGTGTTTGCCTGTCAAGAAATGATTGCCTGTGTATGGGCTGTTGCACTGACGAGGACCTTTTCACCTCTCGCAGAGCATGGGTACTTTAATAAGAATCTCACTTTCAACGAGAACATGTTTGTCACCAGAGAGCTGATTTGCCTAGTAAATATTAATTTAACAATTAAATGAGTTGAGCTAAAAGCAAAAAGATATGGAGGCTAGTCAAATTACAGCATCTCATGGTCATACTGAAATTAATGGTCTGGAAGCAACACATGGAGTGAGACATTGCATTTATTTAAATGGAGTTCTTATTAGATGCTGAGAAAATGCTCATATACTTTGCTGCATAAGGTACAAATAACTTGTAGAGTTTGGAGGAAAATATTAATTACTGTTTAATAGAATTGGAGGAACTAGTCTTGATAAAGTGTGACGAATTGGCACATTTTGTTATTTTCCCCAAATATCTAGAGATAGATGGCTTTATTTCTGTTATGAGTTTCATTTTTGTCTTCTTTTCTCTTTGGCTTTGTGCCAGTGCTGTTCTTGACAGGCATGTTTATTCCTCTCAGTTGTAATCCCGGCGGAGTGAAGAACACTCAACCAGCTGGATTGTCTCTGTGAATTTTTGTCCTTTTAATTGAGTCTGTAACTTTTCACGTTTTCTGTCCTCAAGCATATTATAGAAACTTAACACAATAGAAACTTAACACAATAGGTTTAGATGGTAATAAATTATGAGAGCAACCTGTGTATAGACTGTAGAATGCCATGCTGAGTTTAATTTCCCTTGAGCTAGTAAGGTGATGTCAGCCCTTCTCATTATCTTGTCAAACTGTCTTGTCATCAATCAGTGTTTTCACATTGACTTTCCCTGTGATATAGACTGATAAATGACCACGGACCACAGAATAACTGGCAATATTATTGAGCTTTTTTTTTTTTTGCTGCTTGTGATAGGGCTGTGATTTGCCCGAGCAGAGCACGGTTCATGTGGTGCTGCCACCAGCTGGCTCATCCCGCCGATCTGAACTGGTACTACAGCGCAGGCTGAGCAGAGGTGTAGACAGCCTGACTCGACTAGACCTCAGCTCCTCAAGACTGCCTGCAATCTCCACCGGCCTTGCCATCATCTTGGATAATGAAGACTCAAACACACAAGCAGGTACAAAGACAATTCTAATTAAAGTTATCACAACCACAGAGAATAAACACAGATTCTGATGTACCATTCATTTATTTAGAACACTGCAGAAAATAAACATAAAATTTGGCACATGTAAAGGCTTTGTCGTTCCATCAGTCTGTATTTAATAACACCCATTTTGGCAGTAATCACAACCTCCCAGTGTTTCTCATAGCAGCTGTATTGTTGCCTCCCCCTCCTTGCAGATTGCTTCTAGTTAATAAATATTCTTTGCTTGTTATGCATGCACTGCATGTCTACCCACAGAGTTTAGAATTTCTCTGGGAATGAAGGCCATTCCATCTGTCATGCCAACGTTAATTATGAGGTATGGTCTAGATCATTTTCTTGATGTAATGTGCAAACTCTATCAGCTTCAGTTTTGTCACTGAATGTGGGACATTGACCTCCAAATTCTATGGATATTTAAAAGAACAGAGTGTCTATTTGTACTAAGTGGAAATAGCACTAACCAAACAGCCTAACTATTTGCACTAAACCTACCTAGTAAACTATGTGACTATAGTTAGTGTAAAGATATAGTGTAAACAGCATCTTGTTACAACTCGTTCTATCAAAGGCTATCACTGTTCAACCTAAGCCTTTACATAAGACTGTACTTGCCAGACAGTCAAATTATCTGTCAATTTGGGCATCATGCGTTAGCATATTTGCCTCACAGCTCCTGCATCTCCAGGTAGATCCTAACCTCAAACTCCCTGTGCACTTATTCCGAGTGCTCCAGTTTCCACCCACATGCATACAGATATGCATCAAGTGAATCAATGATTATGCTACATTGTTCCGATGTATGACCAATTCCGAAGTATCTTTCTATATCGATGTTGTCATCAGTAGGCATTCCCACTCCCAGGACACTAGAGGGCAGAGCCAGAACACCGACTGCTCTAGCACAAATGCGAGATCATGCAGGCGCACGGACTAATCAGTCCTGATGAGGAACACCTGCTCGAAACTTTATTAAATGACAGCGCTCGTCAGAGTTCCTTGTTGCGTTATTGATTGCTCCGTGTGTCGTCTTTTTCACACCATTTGGCTACTGCAACTTTGTGCTCCCTCTTAGGGTTTTTTTTTAGTTTTTTTGTTTTCCTGTTTTTGCATCTTGGTGTTCTCGGGTACACTCGCGTGATTTCGGCTTTGGGATTTTTCACTTTTGTTTTGGTCTCTGTTTTTTTTTGACGCCAGCTTCTTTAGTTTCAATTTGCATGTGGTTAGCTTCGCTCACCCACATCCTTCTGTTTGCTGTCGTTTTCGCAGAGTATTATCCATCCCCTTCGGTTGCTTAGTTGTTTTTTCGCCTCAAGCTTTGTCTCGTTATTTTTGTTAAGTCACCTTTTCCTCTCCCCTCGCTGTTTTTCACCTTTTCGTTCTTCCATCTTGTTCCCTTACATTCCACTCTCCCGTTTCCCTCATACCTTGTCCACACTCGTCATAGTAATGACATACTTGGTGGCTACTGTCTTCCTTAGGGATACAGGTATTGGCTCTCCCACCGGGGGGTAGACTCCAGGAGGGCCGAGGTAACCGTTAGGGCCCTAGAGAGTGTAGTGACCCCCAATGCGTTTCCCTGTCACGTCCCTTATTGTTAGCCCCCTAAGCTTAGGTCTTTCCCATATTCATGACAGATGTAACCTGTTTTTTGAAAAATGAACCAATTCAGGCACTAACATTCAGTTGTTTTAGCCTAGGTAGTGCATATTTGACAGGTGAAATCAAGGGAAGGTTATGTACATGTATACTCCAGTTAACAGCCACATTACATGCTGTAAAAAAGGACATTGAGTGCAATGGTCATTGACCAGATACTATCATAGACTTTTTACACTATTGTAATGTAAATTTACAGGGTATTTTTTCACAAGAAAATTGCATGTGAGCAATACGTAAATGTGTCACAGATACCACTGAAAACATGAGTGGAACATTATCGTGTCCACAGTATCTAAACCATGTACAAGTCTACTGTTATGAATACCATTCCTTCCAGGAAATACAGAACAGCGTGGTTCTTTAACGGCAAGTACACATTATTGTTCACACACACACACACACACACACACACACACACACACACACACACACACACACACACACACACACCGCAGAACGCACATATGGAATATATCCAAGTGCACATATGGAATATGGGCATAAACATGCCTCGCTAGCTGCACACAACCAGAAGGAATAATTCCACTCGAAGAAACAATAATTTCCAAACTAGGCAATGCTGTATTACTTTTTAAACACTGTATTCCTTTAGTCATGTAAATCCACAGGGATCAAATGATGGCACCTGTAGTGTTAAGCAGAGTTTCAAGTTTCACATATTTGCTTGTGTCTGTGTCCTAAATGTGAGAAATACTTAGTTCTTAAACACAGTCATACTTCCTACTTATTCATGTAGATGAGGCAAAGTAAATTAATATTCATGAAAATTAGTTAAATAAAAATATATGTAAAAAAGAAATATGACACGACAGTCAGTTTGGGCCAATAAGGACTAAATATCTGTTCATTTCAGACATTAAACATAACTGTATTGAGTAGAAACATATACAGATTTGCCATAACATTAAAACCTACCTAATATTGTGTAGCTCTCCTTCTTATTGATGGAGCCATCGAGACCTCTGAAGACATTCTGTGGTATCTGCCACCTAGAGACGTACCTATCAAGTCACGTACATTGACCATGAGACTGGTGCATTGGGGCCATATCTCACACTTGTCACAAAAAACTAGTAACCAGTGTAGTTATGTTCATTGGTTTGGCATTACTTGATTTGTTGATGTGGTCATAAAACATGTCTAATGGGGGCATCCCTGGTCTTTGTGATGTGACTGCTAGTCCAGATCTCAACCCCAAGTGGGCTGAACTCAGGACTTTCATCTCTTCCCTGTGGCAGATCTCTGTGTTTTCTGGCATCTTCAAATCGGGTTAGTGTAGTGGTAGACCAGTAGTTCTCAGTGCTGATCTTATTGGAATCGAATAGTGGCGAGGTGAGGGCTCCATCTTTTCTCTGTTACATTATGATAAGATCAAACCATCTCTCTGATATCTCATATTTGACTTCAAAAAACATATTGACTACTATTTAGATTAGTCAGTATTTACTGTGTTGTTCTTACATAGATGTATATTTACTTTTGATGGTGCTCCTTGTTTGTCCTCCCTCTTTAGCTTATTACCCCTCCCTTAGTGGGTTTCTCCACCCAACTACATACTCTTCTTTGTCCCTGCTTTGTCCTCACTTTAAAAGCATTAGCATAACGGTGTGCTCTTATAGTAAAATCATAAATCAGTTGGGACATTCTTTGTAAAAACCTCTCCACAGTATTTATTGAGAATCCTGTCAAAGTGTAGCAGGCCTCTTCTCCATCCTGAGCTTTTAGCTCTAATGAAAATGCCAAGTATGTGTCTGTGAATAAGGCAGGCAGGACATGTCCTCTATTTCACTTACTATAAAGATTTCTAGTTGTGTTTTCTCCTGGATAATTGGATCTGCAGCTCCTTTGTCCTTGGTTTGTGACTGTCCATACTCCATAATACACTTTGTCCTTGTCTGACATGTCACTACTTAGCAACGACTCTCCCATCAATCCAAATCTTAATAGCCACTACTACAGTCTTAAGTAAAACCAAATTTCAAAGGAATCTGTACTTGATAAAGGCACTATAGTTTCAAACATGTCTTAAATGTCTTTTTTTTTGCCTAGATGGAATTTGTTCAGTGTTTAGCATGTCTAAACTGAAACAGGGCAAATATCCTAAAGTTGTATTATTGATAACTTTTTATGCTTGTTTTCACAGAGCCCAAACCACACAGCAGTTTCTACGTGTTTTGCAAGACTGTGTGCAGGGCCATTCAACCTGGGAAACTACGTGTTCGCTGCCGAACCTGCAAACAAGGAACTCTCACTCTTAGTCGGGTATGTGCATTAGTGTAGAGCTGCAATAATTTACTAACCAAACTGGGTTTCATGTTTGTGGATTTTATTATTCTTTATTATTCATGTAGTACATAGTTAGTGCAGAGGTCTAATATGCTAAGCCACCACTGTAGGAAACCAGATTAAATCCCTGTAGTGCCTGCTAGCCTGGTCAAGTGTCACATGTAGACACAGTTGGCTGTGAGGGAGAGAAACCTGGACAGGGGATCATCTCTCAGAAATACAACAGCGGTTCCTTTTCATCCCTGTATTAGAGTGGTGTCTTGTCCAAGATGCTTATACAGTGGCATGTCATTAATTCGTTCCATAAGGCACATCAAGTGCAAGTACCAAGCAAATTTTTACTATTCAGAATAATGCAAATTAACTTAATCTGTTCCAGAACCCCTGAAAATGCACATTGTTAAAGGCATTGTACAATTGCTTCCTGCTTTAAGATGAGGATGCTTTCCAACAAATCCATCATAAGTTAAATGTATCATGAACCGTACATGAGTAATAAAGTCTGTAGTGTAGCGTTGTGGAGCCGACCTTATAAAACAGTTGAAAAAAATCATTAACACAAATCTTATTTCATAATAAAGTATTGAAAAATATCCCGTAATTTATTGAATACTGTAAAAAGCAAAAGTAAAACATTTATTCTGTTAGCGAATTCCATGCTCTGCTGCTCAGCTGGCTGCCATCTGGAAGCGACACTTAGGTGGGTGTCTATCGCAACTCTCTGTTTTTTTTTTTCCGTTTGGCTGATATCACTAATCTTCTTGAGAGTCATGGTGACTTATGTACTGTGACAATAATGTGAAGTTTTCTCCTCAAAATACAAGTTTCGAGGTTGTCAAGTACAGCGCTTCCACTGTACATTATATATACACTGATCAGGCATAAACCTATGAGCATCTCCCTGTTTCTACACTGCTTGTCCATTTTATCAGCTCCACATACAATACAGCTGCACTTTGTACGTTCTTCTTTTAGACTCTGCAGTCCATCTGTTGCTCTGCATACATGAATTAGCCTCCTTTCACTCTGTTCTTCAGTTCTCCTTTATAATTCTGTGTTGACAATACTTAGTATTTTTTTTTAAACATTATTGAGGTATTTAACTGTGTGATGTTGCCTTCAAGGACAACCAGGCTGTGATCAGGTAAAATGGCCCACATGTTCAGATAAAATGGGCCAGTGAAAATATCATAAAACAGACTTACTTTTAAGCAAAGCAAGCAAATATGCTTTATTTGACTCCCAATGGAACAAATAAAAAATAGTATTTGTGTGTTATTTTGTGTGAAAATTATTAGGTGTGTGGATCTAGATATTTTCAGTTTAAGGTAACATTAAACTGCAACAAGCTATAAAATTTAAAAAAGTAATTACAATGATATAGGTAACTACTTCAACAATAAATGCACAAAGTGATTGGCACATTTTACTAGAATAAATGCAACTAAATGCAACAAAGCCACCCAGAAAAGGCATGATAAACAATGTGAAATAGCTTTTAACAATGAAAACAATTCCAAAACATGAACAACTTTGTCATTTTAATTGCAGTCTATACAAGGAAATCTGTCATCTGCACAGGTCCCACTGTTTCCCTCCACTCACCACTATGGCCTCATTTTCACCTCTCTAATTTCTCTTCTAGCCACTGCTTATATTTCCTGACTGAACAGAAATACTGGTTCTTTCTTTGTTGTACTTTTTCTTTTGTTAATCCTTCCTTGCTTTTCATTTTGATATCTTTAATCCGCAATAAAGTAATTAAAATTTACCTCAAATATATATTTTATACTTTCATTGTGCTTAGTGTATGGCATGTGTGAGTGCATATAGCTTCATTTGTGTCACACATATAGCTGTAAATCCTGACTCTTTAAATAGAGCATTAATAGAGAGTAATACTGGAGAATTAAAGAGAGAGACTGTATTACTGGCAGCACAATGGTACAGGGGTTAGTACTGTGGTCTCACAGCTCTGGGATCACCATTTTGATCTTGACCCTGGGCTCCATCTATTTGGAGTTTGAATGTTCTCTCTTCATGCTCTCTCCTCAATTTGCCTAACTTCACTATATATGAAGTTGGATTTAATTAAAATGTTCTTTTAACAATTGAGCATTGTCTCGAAGCAGCTTTACAATTTTAGATAATCTTATAAGCTCAGTCCCAAACTGAGCAAGCCTAGGGCTCCAGTAGCAAAGAAATACTCCATAAATATTAAAAGGAAGAGTCCTTGGGAGGACCAAGACTCAAAAAGGGACCCATTCTTATTGGATGGCTTAGATGATATCCATAGCAGGCATAGCTACCTGATCAGTTATAGCATTATTGTTTCTACACACCTTGTCCATTTTATCAGCTCTCCTTACCATATAGGTGCACTTTTAGTTTTATAATTAGAGACTGCAGTTCATTTGTTGTTCTGCATAATTTGTTAGCTTCCTTTTACCTTGATCTTCCATGGTCAGGACCACAGATCAGGTACTATTAGCATGGTGGATCATTCTCAGCACTGCAGTTTTAAGTTTTTTAATCACTAAAGTATCATGTGGGACTGAGAACTGGCTGTAGGCAGCATTCTGTAAGCACTGATGAACTATAAAGGATGACTAACACAAACTGTGCAACAACAGCTACTGTCTCTGATGCTACATACCTTGCAAAAGTATGGATACCCCTAAAACTTTTTCATGTTACACCCACAAACGTCAATGTATTTTATTGGGATTTTATGTTATAGACCAACAAAGTAGGAAGTATGTGTGAAGTGTAAAGAAAAAGAGAAAAAAAATGAATAAATAAAAATTTGGAAAGTGTGGTGTGCACTTGTATTCAGTCCCCTGAACTATGATACTCCTCTATAAAATCTAGTGTGACCATTTGCCTTCAGAAGTCAGCTAATGTGTAAATAGAGTCCACCTGTATGTAATTTATTCTCAGTACAACAACAGCTGTTTTGTGAAGGCTTCAGAGGTTTGTTAGAGAACATTAGTTATCAAACAGTGTCATGAAATCAGGAACACATCAGACAGGTCAGGGATAAATTTGTGGAGAAGTGTAAAGCAGGATTAGGTTTTAACCTAACCTTTGAACATCTTATGGGGCACTGGTCAATCCATAATATGAAAATGGAAGGAGTATGGCACAACTGCAAACCTACCAAGACATGGCTGTCCACCTAAACGGACAACCCAGGCAAGGAGAAGCTCATGAACCAAAGCTCATGGTCACTCTGGAGAAGCTGCATATATCCACAGCTCAGGTGGGAGATTCTGTCCACAGGAGAATTATTAGTCATGTTCTCCACAAATCTGGCCTTTATGGAAATAGTAGATAGAAGAAAGCAAGCCATAAGAAGTCCTGTTTACAGTTTGCCTCAAGCTATGTAGTCACACAGCAAATATGGAAGAAGGTGCTCTGGTTAGATGAGACCAAAGTTAAACTTATTGCTCCAAATGGAAAACACTATGTGTGGACTGCACCACACCATCCTCACTATGAAATGGTGGTGACAGCATCATGCTGAGGGGATGCTTTGCTTCAGCAGGGACAGAGAAGCTGGTCAAAGTTGATGGGAAGATGGATGGAGGTAAATACAAGGCAATACTGGAGGAAAACCTATCAGAGGCTGCAAGATACCTGAGAGTGTGCCAGAGGTTTACCTTCCAGCAGGACAATGACCCTAAACATACAGCCAAAGCTACAATGGAATGGTTTAGATTAAAGCATATTTATGTGTTAGAATTGCCCAGTCAAAGTCCAGACCTAAATCCCCTTTGACATTCTGTGGCAAGACTTTGAAATTGCTCACAGACACTCTCCATCCAATCTGACTGAGCTTGAGCTATTCTGCAAAGAATAATTTTAGCATTTTATTGTCTTCTACTTGTGCAGAGCAATGACAGTAAAGTTGAATCTATCCATCTAAAAGAATGGGAAAAAAAACAGTCCCTAAATGTGCAAAGCTGGTAGAGACATACCCCAAAAGGCTTGCAGCTGTAATTGCAGCAAAAGGTGGTGCTACAAAGTATTGAATCAGAGGGGATGAATAAAAATGCATGCCACACTTTCCAGATATTTATTCTTTCAAAATTTTGTAAACTATGTATAATTTTCTTTTCACTTCAGACATCCTACAGACATACTACTTTGTATTGTTCAGGCATATGAAATCTCAATAAAATAAATTAAGGTGCTGTCACAGTGCCCAAAAGTGTGCATTGTGACCGACTTGCAGCAAAAAAATGTGGATTTTCTGCAGTCA
>JAVSBU010076108.1:0-13665 GCA_033118015.1 Loricariichthys derbyi
AAATATAATAGCCATGTTAAAACACTGTCGGAACTTCCAATATGAAAAGGTAATTCAGTCCAAAAATGTTCAGAGCATCATGTTTAACATATTGTTCTGAACATATTTTATAATATATAATACCTTCAGTCTGTAGCCTGGTGATTTAATATGCATGCAAATCCATGCAGTTTCATTTGTGTCATCAGCGGCCATGCTGTCAATGGCTGTAGATTATTTTGCTACCAATGCAACTTTTAACTTCACTCCGTGTAGCACGTTTGTAGCTTCACGACTCAACATACATGTTTAATTAATGCAGTGGAGGTTGATTGGTATATCGAGTGTGAAACAATACACTACGACACCACGAAATAAAAGTGATAAATGCATGAAATAAAATGCAGTGAATAAGAAAGTAATTCAGTCCAAAAATGTTCAGAGCATCATGTTTAACATATTGTTCTGAACGTATTTTATAACATATAATACCTTCAGCCTGTAGCCTGGTGATTTAATATGCATGCAAATCCATGCAGTTTCATCTGTGTTATCAGTGGCCATGCTGTCAATGGCTGTAGATTATTTTGCTACGATGCAACTTTTAACTTCACTCCGTGTAGCACGTTTGTAGCTTCACAACTCAACATACATTTTTAATTAATACAGTCGAGGTTGATTGGTATATCGAGTGTGAAACAATACACTACGACGCCACGAAATAAAAGTGATAAATGCATGAAATAAAATGCAGTGAATAAGAAAGTCCTGGACAATACATAGTGTACATTTGAGTGCACTACTCTAGGAAGCAAGAAGCCATTTGGGATTCAGCCGGAGTCAGGACACGTTTTGTGGTGGTGGGTCTCAAATGCATGTATTTACAGTTTTGGATGACAGTATTATTTGGGAAGGTATGCTTGATTTACAAAGATTTTGAGTGGTGGGGGGATAAAAATAAAATGTTATTTTTTTCCGAGATTTTAACATTTGCAGGGCGGCGGGCCTGCGAAGACGGCAAAAAAAAAAAAAAAGTTTCCATTTCGCTTAATTTGGCCAGTGGCAAGCCCGCGAAACAAGTTATAAAAAAAATGATGGCCTAATATTTTTTGAAGATCCGCAAAACAGCGAGTTCTCAATAAACGAACCGTGAAGTAGACAGGGAACACTGTATATGCAAAAGTGCATTGAGTTTCTGCCATGTGTTTGGCTGATTATATGTTTATGTTAATGAGCCATTGGACATGTGTACTTAATAAAGTGTCCAGTTAGTGCATATCTATAGTGAAAAAGCTGTGCACACTCAAAAATTACATCTAAAACATGTATTAGCTTGTTTTTAGTAGATTTTCATATGTTACGTTTCATACCGTTTGCTTATAAAGACTTTGCTTATAAAGAATGAATTGTTTGGAATTTGTGGATCATGTACTTTGTTCTATGGCATCAGATTATCTTTGTGATAAATGTGGGCTTGTTTAAATAAAAAAAAAAATTCTTTACATTGTAGTCATCCCAAAGATGCTGTTTCCCCCTAATATTGTAGGCTGTTCAAAACTGTTTAACCTGCACACCTCTGGTTATTCTGCATTTACACACACAATTAGAAGAGAACAGAAAGTTGTTCACTGGTCTTCGTAGCATCACTTTGCACAGAGTGGAATTGAGAACCAGTGTGTGTTTTGCGTGTTAAAGCTGGCCATGCTGTGTGTGGGATAATGAGCTGAAGTCGGCGTGACTCACCTGCTGTCCCCTGCGTTGGCCACGTACAGCTTGCCAAGAATGAAGGCCACCACCAGTGCAGTGCAGCCACCAGAAATATTATACACGCCTCTTTCCCTCTCGATCTGAGCATCCTGACGCAAACACAATCGAGACACAATTAGTAACAGTAGATTTCGTAGAGAGTAGGATTGTCGGTGAATCAACAATGCCATATTTTCACTTTCTAAAGCCATTAATCCCAGTTTTGCTGCTTGACCCAGTAAAGGACAAAGAATTGGTGAGGGCGGATAACAAATTCAGACACCCCCTTTAACACTTTGTTTGTTCCTATGCAAAAGCAGATTCCATCACAATATAAATAATATATCACATATAAACGCTATACCTCAACAGAAACCTTAGAGAAAACAATAAGATAAGGACAATGTAAGAATTGTTATTAAATGATTAAAAATTATAAATATAACTAGACAGGTGCATGTCCTGCAGAAAATGCGAGTGTGATTGCAACGATGCAAGTGCCAGGTCAGGGTGCCCCACAGTCGATGCAAGCCGAATTTCATGTTTCTAGCTAAAAAAATTTCAGAGTTATGGCCATTGGAAGATGGCCGTAATGTTAAGTCAATGGGAAATTTTTCTCGCGTTTTCGCGCATCGCGCACAAATGCGATGTGCGAATTCTTTGCTGTGTACAAGCAACCATGTCCCAAGAATTCTGCATGTTTCGGTATTTGTCCCGTGTCGATATCTCGAAAACTGTGGGCGAAATTAAGCACCAAAAAACGGCCAAATAACATTGTGCTCGATGGGTTTCCTATGGTTGGAAATTGTGGGCATGGTAAAAAGTGACCGGAGTGCCCGATCACGCTGCGACTTCAATTGCCGGGTCAGGGTGCTCCTCGGTCCATGCATGCTGATTTTCGTTTTCCTACCTCAAAAACTATAATAAAACTGTAATAGTTCATGAGTTCACTAAGGACCCCAGGGTAACTTCTAAGCAACTGAAGGCCTCTTTCACGTTGATTAATGTTAATGTTCATGAGACCCCCATCAGAAGAACACTGAACAACAATGGTGTGCATGGCAGGGTTGCAAGGAGAAAGCCACTGCTCCACTTCTCATCTGTAGTTTACTAAAGATCACATGGACAAGTCAGACGTTTATTGGAAGAATGTTTTGAAGATGGATGAGACCAAAATAGAACTTTCTGGTTTAAAAGAAAAGCGTTATGTTTGGAGAAAGGAACCTTATCCCTTTGTGAAACAGGGTGATGGTATTATCATGGTTCGGGCCTGTATTGCTGCATCTGGGCCATGACGGCCTGCCATCATTGATGGAACTCTGAATTGTTGAATTCTGAATTATATCAGATAATTCTAAAGGAAAATATCAGAAGATCTGCCCATGAACTGAATCAACAGTTACCGCAAACGTTTAATAATTTCGTCACTAGGTGCATCTCTTTATGAATACAGCCCCAGATTTTTAGTGACGTTGTTACTGGCTATTTACTGACTAGTGCTCTTTTTTAATGTGCATTTTAGGTTTATTTCTTCCTTTCTGAGTCCTTTTTTCTTGGTTGGTGATTATTAAATATTTGTTTTATGTGTGTTACTGTATAGTATTTGGTTCTTGTATCGTTGTAGATGGAGACATATCAAAAGTAGATGTTTTACTCTTAGTGTTACATTTGATATTTTGGTGTTTCTTCTCCCACTAATTAGCTGTTTGCCCTATATGTCTAATCTTAGATGTTATGTATGTGCTTTGGTTACATTGGTATTTTGTATTGTTTATTATGTCCAGGTTTATTTCATATAGTTCAGACTCTGAGTGGGTGGGAGAGGAGCAGTGAGTGAGCAGAAGGTCTCAGGCCAGGGGGGGAGGAAATGGACTTTAGCTCAGTCCAGCTCCCTCCTGAGCATCCAAATCAACCATCTGATGAGTCTGTGTGTTTCCAGTGGTAGTCTGTTGCTTTGTAAGGTCTCACAATAGGGAAACATTGCATAGTGTAAATATTCTACGCAACACAATGCTGGTAGGAAATCATCACAATCATGTAATCTTGCTCCTATACAATCGATTACCTTCCAGATCAAATGTCAGGTTAACTGGTTACCAACTGCAGTAATTTTGGCTATAAAATCAGTCTGTTGAGGACTCCACTATTTGTAGTTCAAGCTAACACAAATAATTCATGGTGGATGGAAAGGTGCTAAAGTTAAGGAAAACTTAGAAGAAGTACAAAATATTTTGGAGACTTTAGCTATTTAAAGTCTAGGCACAGTTCAAAATCTTCTTAAAGGTACCATTTACTGCTCATATCTACTTAAGCTGAATGGGTAGAGTCGATTAAATAGTGTTGAATGACGCTGAACATTTTGCCGATTTGTTTTTGTTTAACCTGTTAAAAGTCTGTAAATCACGCTCAATATCGAGTTCTCACGGAAATTACCGAATACTGCCGAAGACGTGATGTCACATTCTGTAGAGAAAAAGATTCATACTGTAGCGACACGGGGAAAATAAGAACGCTACTTTGGTCGCAGATAAAGAGGATTCATCTCGTGTGGAGAACACAAATTAGTAAAAATTGTAGTGTGACCTATTTTGCATGGAAAATCTGACCCATCGCGAACGCTACGTCACACACGGATCGATTTCCGATCTGATCAGCCTCTCCGCAAGAATTCGGTGAGTGGTCTATTTTATTGCACTAAATACCATAAAATTGCCAAATTGAGATTTTATTGCTGTGGCACTTAATTAACCCAATCAGATCGATAACTGACAACCCGATAAGACCACTCCATGGGACCTTTAAGAAGTAAGGTGTATAGCATCACTAACGCCTCTTCTGACAAGTGCCATGCTAAGTCTTGTTCTGATGTCATCAGGCAAAAGGTTTCATGGTCAGGTGAGTTCAAGACTTTTCAGACTGAAATCCAAGCACTTGGTTTTAAACCAAACTTAGCACATCACCAAAATACATCACCATACCTACTGTGAAGCATGGTGGTAGCAACATTATTGTGAAGGTGTTTTGTCAGCTGGGATGGGGTAGTTGGCAAATGCATCCAAATTCAGGACTTGTGTCCCTCTCCTAAACAGCTAAGTAGAATTATTTTGTCTGCCTTCCAAAATGATGATGCAGTGGTGGAAGACATGGAAGCTCACTGCCCATGCATGGCCAAGTCAAAGTCCTGACCTAAATCTGACAGAAGATCTATTGAGTGGACTTGATTTCCACTCACCATGGAATCTGACTGAACTTGAACAAGGAGGAATGAGCAAATAATCCCCAATGTAGGTGTGCAAAGCTGGTAGAGACATATCCAAATAGGGTGGATTCTGTAGTTAAAGTAAAAGATACAGTATTAAATTGGGGGCTGACTCTAGTTTTCTTTTCTGTTTTCCAGAACTCTTCCCTTCTTCTTGTTGCTTGAATGTTGTTAGGTAAACGTGCATATGATGTTGGAAACCTTTTCTAATGGATTGCTAATTAGTGTGATTATCACACTATTGAAATCCGAAGGTCATCTATCTTCTTCTTCTTCTTCTTATTATTATTCAGCCGTTTTTTGACGTGCTATTTCGCCCGCAGTTTTTGAGATATCAACACGGGACAAACACTGAAACGTGCAGAATTCTCGGGAGACGTTTGCTTATATACAGATAAGAAATCGCATGTCGCATTCGCGCGCTATGTGTGAAAACACGAGAGAAATTTCCCATTGGCTTAACATTACGGCCAAATTCGGTCGGCCATAACTCTGACCATTTTGAGCTAGAAACATCAAATTCGGCATGCATGGACCGTGGGGCACCCTGACCCGGCACTTTAAGTCGCGGTATGATCGGGCACGCCAGTCACTTTTTACCACACCCACAATTTCCGGCCATAAGAAACCCATTGAGCACAATGTTATTTGGCCGTTTTTTGACGCTCAATTTCGCCCCCAGTTTTCGAGATATCGACACAGGAAAAACACCGAAACGTGCAGAACTCTTGGGAGACGGTTGCTTGTAAACAGATAAGAAATCGCATGTCACATTTGTGCGCTATGCGTGAAAACGCAAGGAAAATTTCCCATTGACTTAACATTGTGGCCAAATTCAGATGGCCGTAACTCTTGTCAGTTTTTGAGGTAGGAAAACTAAAATCAGCATGCATGGACCGAGGAGCACCCTGACCCCGCACTTGCATCATGGCAATCACACTCGCATTTTCTGCAGGAAATGCACCTCTCTAGTTTTCTAATGAAATTTTGATTTTAGTTTAGATTTAGATGACAAAGTCAATATTATATAGGGATGTGATGATTTTCCTGTAAACTAAAACCCTTACCTGAGATTGGTCATAATACTCAGGATAAGGCGAGGATTCAAACATTATTGTGGTTAGTACAATAATAATGACTAACAAATGATATACTAGAATATCATGTAAGATCATGTACTTCATACATGCAGTGTTCAGTCTGATTCAGAAGCACACGAGCTTTGTCAAAACATCCCAAACTAACATGTACTGCCATCTAGTGACAAAATCTCACATATCTCTAGAAACAAAAACAATAGACATGTCATTCTCAGGTCTGGACTCTGTGGTGGCTAATCCATGTGGGAAGATGATGTCTCATGCTCCCTGAACCACTCTCTCACAATTTGAGCCTGATAAATCCTGCATTGTCATCTTGGAATATACCTGTGCCATCATGGACTAAAAAATCCATTGATTGGATAACCTAGTCATTTGGTACATCATTCATACGTTGTATGTGTCCCACATATTAATGCAGCTTATTGTGGTCAGGGTTACAGAGGGGTCTGTAACATATCCTAGAATTCACAGTCTAATACAGGGTTGAATAGGGGTTGCAATATTGGCATTCATTCCACAGTCCCCTGCTACTCCACCTCTTTAGCTCCTTGAAGCCCCAGCACCATCTCCCCCTTTTTCCTGCCAAGGGGATGTGTCTATCCCAGGGACCACAGGGTGAAGAGTATGAATGTACTGGATGGAGCAGAAGTCCATCTCAGGGACCACAGGGGTCACACTTGCAGCACTGATCTCCTGATCAATTGCCAATTTTGCCTGTATGAGATTCCTCATCCACCTTGAAGGCACCACCAGGACATTACCCTTTGAAAAATGTGAGAGTGCATTGAGTTCTTTTAGAAAATTTAAAAAATGCGAGTAGACCACTTGCATTTGACTGCATGATATTAATTATCAACATTTCACATACATTCATGGTATTCAAGTAAAAGCAGTCTAAATAAATCCATACTTATTACAATTATACAAACTATTTAGTTTTGATTTTACTCAATATTCTTATGCAATATTTTTCCTTTTCACAATTACAATATTTATTAAAATCACTATTAATCGTGTACAATAATGTACCATTTAATTCCTTTATTTTAGGCAAACAGTATAAATTATTATTTATCCTAATTCGGAGTCCATAAATCTTAAAACATGTGGGTGTCTAAACGGTTAGACAGTAGAACCGAGCAGGGGTTAGGCAGGGGTGTGGAGGCACATCCACAAAAAGCTGGTGTGGCCGCAGCTTCCCATTCCAGCTAAGCAGGAACTAAACCTAATTCCCCTTGTAGCTCCTGTTTGGCTGGAACTAAAACCTAAAACACACTTTGTGGATTAGCATTTCTATCCCTGATCTGACGAAAAAGAATTTCAAGCATATCAAGCATATTAGGGAGGAACACCAGCCTTATGATCAACAGAAATGTGGTATGTAATGGAAGCGCTGAGTTTCAGTTCTGTACTTTCTAACGAAATTACAACATTTAAATATCCGTATCGACGGTCAGATTACAGCGGGTAAAATAAGTATTGAACACGGCACAAATATATTTACTTTTTCTGAGTAAATATATTTCTAGACGTGCTAGTGACATGAAATTTTCACCAGATGTCGGTAACAACCCATGCAATCCACGCATACAAAGAAATCAAATCATAGATATCCAGAAATTACGTTATGGGTAATAATGTGAAATGGCACAGGAAAAAACAGTATTGAACACGCAAAGAAAGGGAGGTCCAAAAAGGCATGGAAAGCCAAGACACCAGCCAAGGACCACTTGTGGAGAGCTTCAGAAAGACCTGGAATTAGCAGGTACAATTGTTTCAAAGAAAACAATAAGTAATGCTCTCAACCGCTATGGCCTGTATGCACGCTCACCACGCAAGACTCCATTGCTGAAGAAAAAGAATGTTGAAGCTCATTTAAAGTTTGCTGCACAACATTTAGACAAGCCTGTGAAATTCTGGGAGAATATAGTCTAGTCAGATGAGACCAAAACTGAACTCTTTGGATGCCATAATATACATCATGTTTGGAGGTCAAATGGCACTGCACATCACCCCAAAATCACCATACCAACAGTGAAGTTTGGAGGTGGGAACATCATGGCGTGGGGCTGTTTTTCAGCAAACTTCAAATAATTGAAGGAAGAATGAATGGAAAAATGTACAGTACGTTCTTGATAAAAATCTGCTGCCATCTACCAGGATGATGAAGATGAAACGTGGGTGGACATTTCAACAAGACAATGACCCCAAACACACAGCCAAGGAAACTCTCAATTGGTTTCAGAGAAAGAAAATAAAGCTGCTAGAATGGCCCAGCCAATCACCTGACTTGAATCCAATAGAAAATCTATGGAAAGAACTAAAGATCAGAGTTCATAGAAGAGGCCCACGAAACCTTCAAGATTTGAAGACTGTTTGTGTGGAAGAATGGGCCAAAATCACACCTGAGTAATGCATGCGACTAGTTTCTCCATACAGGAGGCATCTTGAAGCTGTCATTGCCAACAAAGGCTTTTGTACAAAGTATTAAATAAATTTCAGTAAGCGTGTTCAGTACTTTTTCATTGTGTCATTTCATTTTATTACAAATAACTTAATTTCTGAACTTATTTGTTTGTTTCTTTGTATGTATGGATTACTTGGGTTGTTACCGACATTTGGTGGGAATTTCATGCCAATAGCACCTTTAGAAATATATTTACTGAGAAAAATGGTGACGTCTTCAATACTTATTTTACCCACTGTATATTAAACACAATTTACTTTGAATACCATGGAAAAACAGCAGCAACACTGTTGAGGTGTGCTGCCATTTTGTTTAAAAAAAACTAAACTGTGAAAATGAACGCAATAAAAATGTAATGTCAGTCATTTTTTAAAACTTCTAAATCCTATTTTAATTGCTTGACCCACAGAAGCACTTGTACTTATGAGCTGTATCCAAAATGGTCCGCTATTAAATAGTTCCATTCTATATGCTGTATAGATAACTATTAACATAAGAAACAGAAGTGGTAAGTGCAGTAAATTAATTCAGACACTTGCTTAAACCCTTTGCACATTAATGTGTCAAAGCATATTCCATCACACAGAGACACTAACACACACTGTCACACTGCACATGAGATAACAGCCTTCACATGCTGCTTCTTCTAAACGTATGGCAACAAAACTATCGTTTTGATAATGGCTAACATTGGCAGCGCTCCCACAGAAAAGCTGCAATGAAACTATGTGATGCAGCAAACGAGATGACATGATGAAAATTACACTGGATTATTCAAAAGTAATAAAAGCATTCTGATGAAATTTAAAATGTTTACTTGTATGGGCGTGTAGCGCTATAGGAGAACCCTTTTCTTTAGGGCAAACTAGAAGGAAGCAAAAACATCAACTGAGATTAACACGATAAAAATTGCACAACTAATGCAATTACATATTTTCAGTCATCCGAAAGCCCTATTAAAAGATAACACAAAAGACACTTTCACCTTTCTTTCTGCTTATTACCATGTAAAAACCCTGTTGTAGATAATGATAAACATCCCAGGCTTCCTTATCTTGGTTTTGGCTCAACAACACACACCAGAGTGAAACTTAAACCAGGCTTAAACAATAAACGAAAAAATAAAAAAAACATTAGGGGATGAATTTTTTAATGAATATGAACCTGACTCCCCAAAACCTATAACCAAAATTATAACCAAATTTTACTATAACCAAAATTATAGTAAAATTATAACCAAAATTAACTATAACCAAAATTAACTTGGGTATTTAATTTGTTTGTAAATGTCTTTGGCACACTCTGTGGTGGCACAGCAGGTAAGGTACTGGACAGTTGACCTGTATCTCACATTTGCCAAAGCCAGCAGCACAGGACCAAAGAGGGCAACTAACTACACCCATGCACAACCCCCCCCCTCCAAACACAGCGATTCCCACACCTAGTCTTGGTAACCATATGTTTAGGGGACTTTTCATTGACATATTATAGTAGATAAACGCTATACCTACATTTAAAACCTAAACTCAGTCACCAATTGACCATTCCATGTCTTTGGAATGTGGGAGAAAAACCCCCACAGACAGGCAAACTGAGAGCCACCACAGAACTCTATTCTTAGACTGAATCACATTTAAAAGCATGTTCCCAGAAATACATGAAGTAGTTTTTAATGAACTTTATAATGTATCCACTTGCCTATATTCAAACAAGACCCACTCATTCTCATCAACTATTCAAAGCCATTGTAAATCAAATGAGTGGTTCTACATTTTTCGTTCTATTGAAACAACCATAAGAGGTGAGGTCGTACAGATCAAAACTCTCCAAGTTACGCGTTGAAAAGAATACATTTGTCAGAGGTGCAGGTCACACCAATAATAAAGAGTCAAACATTTTTCGAAACTATTTGCCAAAGAATTTCAGTCAGGCAAAAATTTTTGATGCTTTACCACGATAATAATGAAAGTTTCACCTCTTAGTGTGTGCCAAATATGCAACTGTTTAAGATTTGCTGGTGAAAAAAATGACAATTATTTAGCGTCCTTTCTCCGACAGAGCTGCTGAGAACCCTCCATTTTCATAGCCAATATAAAGTGGGTCCAAATGTTTTAGCAAACATGGTGTGACAAGAAAGAAGGGAAAAAGGTATTCAAGGACAATTAAGAGCAAAGGCTTTAGAGGCATTTAAAGTCATTACTGACAGGAAAAGAGTTGAATTCATTTAAAAGAAGCTTTTCACCGTCTAACTGCAATTCTGACCTTCAATTCCATTCAACGATGCAATCACAGCAAAGCGCTGCAGCACAGAGACCACTGCTCTCTCCACATCTCATAGCATACATTTATATTTAATACTAGGTATTTATAATTCATTTATATGTTAACTTCTCAACACATTGAGTGGGGATCCAGGATCAATGCAAAGATGGCAATGCAACTGTGTGAGCTTTGGGTACACTTGGTAAAAAGAAAAAAAAAAAAAAAAAAAAAAAAATCATGGAATGCCTCAAATACAGAAAGAGAACAAAATAGATGAAGTGTGGCATGGCAATGGTCCTGCAGAGGTAGGGCTTCAGAGGGGCTGTTAATTTGTTAATATTAACGCTTAGGGAGTTTTTCCTTGCCACTGTTGCTCAAATTGGGAATTACACCAGTTGTAAAGCTGCTTTGAGACAATGCTCCATTGTAAAAAGCACTATACAAATAAATTTGACTTAAACAGTGAAACTAGCTTTCACGTTATGGCCAGATGACCAAAAACAGGTTGTTCGATAGCATGTAGTTTGTCTAAATCCAATAAACCAAAATAACTGCCTGTTGCCCTAGTATGGCAAATCTGAAAAAAACCCCCAAAAAAACCCAAAACAAAGGCTAATCTTATCATGCAGAGAGAAGTGAGATGGGAAGAGGCAAATGAGATTAAAGAGGAGGTGAAGACATAAGTAAGCTGAAGAAGCCCACCTTCAAGTCAAGATACTCCAGATCCTTCTTTAGCTGCATGTAAGTATCATCTGCCTTTAAGTGGGAAATGGAGAGACAGATGAGACCACAGAAAGTTGCAAAGCAAGCTAGGTTGAGACAGCTGTGAACTTTTGTACTAAATCAAGCCATGTAATCACAAATAATTAAGCTTGTGCATGAAGGAATTTTCTTGAGTAATTACTGGCTTGTCAATTTCACACCTTAATTACCCATCCCAAAACCTGAACTAGAGTGAAGAGATTAAAGATTCTGATGAAAAAAACCAGAAGAGAAAGTTACTTGAATACCACTGGATTCACTGGTTTTCGATCTGATTTGCAGATTGAACTCTGAACAACAATCACTGTAACGAATGAAGTGTTTCCTTCAAAATTACTAGATCCTCTACCAAAGATGAGTAAAAAGGTTTAGAAGAAATTCACATTTTGGTAAATTAGATCAATCTCATACTGAAGATACAAAAATCCATTATCAAGAATTAATTATATTAAATAAAACCACACATTACACACTATATCCTCTCTCTTCCAATAAAACTTGGTCTTCTCCTATAACATCTTATTCATACAGAGCAGGGACTTTGAGACCATTGTTCTTTACAGAATCTCTCCACATGGTCAATGATCTTACTGCCTCTCCCGTGCACTCTACTCTTCAGCTCAGCCTGCAGGTCTTCTGTGGGGTTTAGATCAGGGGACAGACCATAGCATGAGCTTGACTTTGCATTCTTTAAACCATTATGGTGTTAAACTTGACATATGTTTTGGATCACCATCCTGGTAGGAGGTTTTAGATTCTTGGCAGAGGGAGGATTTTCTTGATTTTCCTTTTCCTCTAACCATACTAAATCCAGGCATGTATATTAGTGGTTAAATGTCAGGAAGGTTTTTTTTGTGTATAGTTTGAGACTTGGTGACCCCAATATGGTCCTTGTCCAGGCAAGTTTGTCACAGTTCTAGTTGATTGGAACATTATCTCCCTAAGTTTAAGGCAAGCATTTTTTATAGCCATTTCCTGCCTTCTGAAAGTCAATACACTTTCCATGTTGGATTTGTCCTTTCAGTGTGACATCAAGTTATTCACCTAAAGGTGATTTTATTATAACCCTTCTTACTCGTGTTTACCAGGAGAGCTTACACATACCCACGTTTATTTCTACACTCCTTGTTCGTTTTATCAGCACTAATTGCCATTAAGGTGCACTTTTTAGTTCTATGATTAGAGACTGCACTCCATCTGTTGCTCTATATAATTTGCACATAATAATATCTGATCAGTGGTGGTCCTGTGAATGTCCTGACCAATAAAGAAAAGGATGAAAGGAGGCTAACAGCCATGCAGAGCAACAGATGGACTGCAGTCTCTAATAGTAAAACTAAAGTACAGAGCATTATGGTAACCATACTCCGGGTGTTTATGAACTCAAAATGGTGTCCGTTAACAGACATGCTTATGAAGTGTATTTCAAACTCAAGGCTATGAGGTACATAACAGAACATGGAAATAGAGCAGCTGTGAGAAATTTCAACATTAATTAATCAATGGTGTGGAAGTGGAGAAAGCAAGATGATGATTTGCACCAAACACCAAGACTAAACAGAGAAGACCAAACGCTGTGAGTTTCAGAGGGAACCAAATGCGATGGCCACAGTTAGCGGACGTTACTGAACAGAGAACAGGTAGAAGCGTCTCTACAGTCTTTTCAAACTTTCACGAAGGATAGAATCATCACTAAACAGCTAAGTTATTGCAACTCGATTAGTGAGAGAGATTTGGACATGCTTGCTGCTGAAATCGCTCCACTGTTTACATCAGACACTGAGGATAATGGATTTAATGGATTTATGGAAAATGAACTGAAAAAGTGAGTGTATTGTTGTTTTTTTTTACTTTATCTTACAACTGAACAATGTTTAGAGTTAATGTGAATGAGTTGAATAAATGTCGACTTATGACTGTTTTGTTTCTCTGAATGCATCTTATAATCCTGCGCACCCTATATATGGAGTTAGATCCATTCACTGATGCTGCGCCTTATAATCCGGTGCGCCTTAAGCTACGTTCACACATACACGGTTGCGGCCGAGTTAACCGAGATTTGGCTTACCGAAACTTCCGAATTGTAT
>JAVSBU010076205.1:0-13663 GCA_033118015.1 Loricariichthys derbyi
GCATGGGAGTATGTGGGGCGTGACGGTTATAACGTACGCACACATTTACGTACGCGGAGGGAGTATAAATGGGCCTTTATCCAGAGCGACTTACAAGTGATTCAATCTTATATATAAGCAATGGTGGGTTAAGGGCCTTGCTCAAGGACCCAACAGTGCTTGGCAGAGATGGGATTTGAACCCTGGACCCTCTGGTCAACAGTCCAGTGACTTAACCAAACCTGCTTTTTAAACAGAAAACGCAGCTTTATTTTGGAAAACCAAAATAGTCAAAACATTTGCTCTAAGTCACTGAGGTTAATGTAATATGGTAGATGTAGGATTAATTAGCTGCAGTAATCATTATGTCTATAGAAAGTCCTCACCAGGAGTGAGTGAGTGTGAGAGATTGTCTATGGAGATCATCATAATTTCTGACATGTTATAAATGTAAGATCGAGCGCAGCATGAGCCCCGGGAGCGCGAGCTTATAACGACATCAACTCAGATCGATCCATCTTCAAATCGCGAGGCGTCCTGAGTTCGAGCAAACGGTTAAAACTCCATTACGCACCGCGACAGCCACGGTGATGTGTCACTCTGGCTGAATGACAAACGACCGGTGGAACGTCTGACCCCCACCCTCATCGCTTAAACGGCATTTTAAACGACCGTTCTCGTGTCACTTCACTTCACCGCCTCCAGAACTATGACATCAGTAATCTCGAGCGCGGACGGGTTGGGAGCGAGAGGAGGGGGGAGAGGAGGACGGGGTGCGCGCACGTGCGCGGAATGGACTAGTGCGAGTTCGCCAAAAAATTCAAATCCAGTCCGGATCGATCGCGAGGCGCAGCGGATCTCCAACGGACCTCCCCTATCGCTCACGCGCCCCCTCACTCACGCGCTCAGTCACTCACTGACTGACTGAGGCTGAGCGACCGTTACGGCTGCCAGCGTTACGCCGCTGTGGTTTTAACGTCCTGACTGGATTTAACTTCGCTCTTTTGGGGCGTTAAACGCCACAGGCGCGTTTTAACAACAACTGAAGAAATTCTAGAGGACGTTGTTGTCGAGTTTTGCGCTTGGCTGCGGTCAAAGTCGGGATTGAAAAACTGCCTCAGTTTGGCCGCGATGGACCGGCGGCTCTCGCGCAGAGGAGAAAGTGCGCGAGCTCACAGCGGATGCTCAGTTTACGCGGGGAAACGAGCGCGGATGTTCCACTGAGATCCCTGTGAGTCTTATCTTTAAATTTGGGTAACCACTAATTCCAACTGAGTTCATGTTAGCATATGTTTATCACTGACTTTACCTAGCATACAACTGTTATCCATCCAAACAGGAGGAACCTGGCTTTTACCTTAATTCAATTGAATTCTGGGTATTTTTCAAGTACATGCTTTTACATGAGTACTTTTTAAATAATACCATAAAAGCTTCTTCAAGTGTTGTTTGGATGGTTACTGGTTCTGGGTAGAACCAAATCTAGAACTGTCTCAAAAGACATGATTATTGTGGTCTGTCTTTGCAAATTGAATATTTTTCCAAAAGGGCTCCTCAAATAGAACTTTTATGGATTTAAAGAAGACCCCCATAGTCAGTGTTAAAACCTGTTCTGGTTTGAGAGTGCAATATAAAATAAAGTATCAAAATATAATACATCTGGCTATTTTGAGAGCTGTCAGTTTTAGAAAAGCGGTTCCTCAGGAGCTCTGTGGCTGATTATAGCTTCTAGGCAAACCAGTTGCCTTTTGAAGTAAACCTTTTTTGAAGATTTTTACATCTATGAACTAAGAATTGAAAGCCTCTGAGGCTTTTCCCCAGATTGATAAACTGAAAAATCTTTAGGGTTCCAGATGAAATGTTTCCACACTCGTATGCGCTCTCTGGTTCTTAAACATGTGACATCCATAAAGACTCTTGTTCTTCCAATAACCCTGTGACACATGGTTCTACAGAAAACCATTAAAGCTTTAGTCCAGGTGGAGAAGCTAGAACCTTTAGGGTTCCAGACATGACATTTTCTTTGCATGTGCGCTCATGTTTCCTCTGCACCTCAAAATGGTTCTTCAGAGATGAAACATCCTTAAGGACTCTTGTTTTTTAATAACCTTCTGCTGTCTGGTTTGACAAAAAATACATTGAAAGATTTTCCCCAGATGGTCAAATTGGAAAGCTGTAGGGTTCCAGACTTGGCATTACCATCGGATGTGTTTTAATGCACTTTCTGCACCTGGAAATTTTTCTGGGGAAAAAGAAAATCTAAATTCCTTAAGGCTACTTGTTCTTCTAAAAACCTAGCAATGTAGTTCTGCAGAAAACCTTTAAGACCTTGCCCAAGGGGGCATACTGAAAAATTTTTAGATTTCGATTTTTAGACATATCTATTAAAAATGCACACTCTTGTCTTCTCTCTGCAGCTCAAAATTTGTTAGAATTGTTACTTGGTCATGAAGGGGTTCATCCAAGAATATTCCAATAATATATTGTAGGGCTTTAGGGCTTTCTCAGAGGGACACAGTGATGAACGCTGTAGGATTTTAGGATTAGGATTATAGGAACATTTTCTATAAATGTGCGCTTATGTTGTACTGCTCTCTAAATAATTTCTTCAAATATTTAGCATGCTTAAGAACTCTTTTGCTTTTAATGACTCTCCATTATAGATCTATAGAAAACCTTTAAGATTTTGCTCAAGGAGGCAATCCAAAGATCCTTTAGTTTCCAGATGGCACTCGTATCTCTCTGTGCCACAAAATTAGCCTTTTCTGAAAGGGCTCTTCCAAGAATGTTCTTCCATGAGGATACTATCACCTTTATTTTTTGGAAGGACACATTTAAAGAACTGTGTAGAGTTCCAGATGGAACATTTCCACACTTGTTTGCGCTCTCCTCACCTCAGTTAGTTCTTAAAGGGTTCATCTAACATACTTAATGGCTCTTGGTAACAGTTTACGGAGCTCCTAATTATACCCTTTCTAAAAGGGTTGGTCCAAAAAACTCAGACACTGGGTTCTACAGAACATCTCTTCTGCATGCACACTCACATGCTCCTTCTGCACCATCAAAATGGAAGTGGTTCCCAGAACCTTTCCTAAAATGGTTCTTCAAATAAACATGTGAGGTATTTTATTCAGTGTCTATGTTTAATCTTTTTGCTGTAGTGTTCAAGAACCATCTGGTCTATTGTAAACCTTTTAGTGTTTTCCTGGAGGGCTTCTTGATTTTAGCCGGAACGTTTTTTAAGTGGCTACTAGAGGGAAACTTTGAGATGCTGAGCGCAAAGACGAGATCCCATTAACCGAGAAACCGTGGAATGATGTGCTGTGTCCTTACATATCCTCACTGTGTTTCTTTTATGGCTCTTTTCCGGAGAGGATCGCAGTGCTACAGCTTGACTCTGACACAGCGGCTCTGAAGCTCTAGTGCTGGAAGACAGATGCGCGCACTCGGTGCTCTGTAAGTGCTGATGTGGTGTGTCTTCGCACCCTTTGGCGCATTTTAATAAGTGCTCTTTTCTCCCTGCGGCTCGTGCGGTAAAGTCTCACATTAACCAACAATATGTTGAGCAGCCGCGCGCACACGAAACTGCAGCCTTCTGTAAAGCCAAGCGCTCAGCATGTTCCATGAAACCTTTTTTGGAAGATGCAAAAGGTTTTATTGAGATGAATCACAAATGCATGCTTTCATATTTCTGTTCTTATAAAGTGTTACCACTAACTGGTGTATTAGTGTATAATACATACATATAATAATACCATTCCTTCCAAATATCTCTGTTTGTAACCCCCCAAAAACACAGCCATTTAATTCATTGGGACCATTCAGATGTATCTACATGGTCAAGTATTTATATATAAGATTACATATTTTCTGGGACACTTCTAAATACAAGCAGTACACTTGTATCAATGTTTTGCTTCTTTGACTGGTTAGGACTTTGCATTCTCATTAAATTGTGCTCAAGAGTACTTTAGATGATTAAACATTTGTGGACCTCAAGAACCCATATGAAATATTCATTACTGCACCAAATGGTTCTCATTGGGCATCTACAATTTATCCATCCTGCACTTGGAACCTTTCCTAAAGATCTGTCTAGAGGCCTCTGTTGTTGAATCTTTAAGGATTCCCAGTGTTATAGACTAATTAAAATTTAGTTATTGGTGTGAACCTCTTTGTGCGATTGGTCTTACTCTAGTGGGATGTCCTTGCAAGGTCACCTTACACATATTTCTATTATTATAAACACAGTTACTCACCATGAGGAGGGTATTAAACACCGTTTCCCTGTGTGTGATCTTATAATGATTCAGTGTCAGCATACTTTGTGTCACTATCTTCGTGGGGTATGTCCTTTGCCTTGTGTGTTACTGTACCAATGTGATGCAATATGTACACCTTAACCCTCTCAGTACTCAAAAATTTTTTCTCTCAGTGTTGACCTAATAAAGATTCCCACGAGGTCATGTGGACACACTTTGCTATTAGTATTGCCCATATAGGCGATGAATAAATGATGAATGCAAACACTTACACTC
Organism: Loricariichthys derbyi; assembly: GCA_033118015.1. Classification (NCBI taxonomy): domain Eukaryota; kingdom Metazoa; phylum Chordata; class Actinopteri; order Siluriformes; family Loricariidae; genus Loricariichthys; species Loricariichthys derbyi. The sequence continues at coordinate 4,518 of JAVSBU010076205.1, forward strand.
ACATTCACACACACAAATATAATCCTAGAAAAAAGGTTCTCAGGGGTAACTCTGATAGTTTAAATGTTTATATTTTCATGTTTTAACTTTGCTCATCCTGGTCAGGGCTGTGAGGGGGCGGGGGTTCCAGAGCTTCCAGAATTCGTAGGGTGCAAACAGGCACGTATCCTGAATGGGGCACTAGACCATCTCATGGCTGTCTAGGGGTCACTGTTACAGCAACTCCTTTTCCTCACACGCAGCTCAGTTCCCAAAATCACCACTGGCAGAAACACGACTTGGATGCAATGCCAGTATGACGGAGGGTGTGCCTTGGTCCACTGTTGCACCACTGGGGGATGATACTTGGGAATTGCCAGTTGTACCTTATGTTGCCTGGCTATTCAAACCTTGTCATAGTGGACTAGCACACTGCTGTTGCAGCACATGAGCACCTTATGATAGACTAATTAAAATCATTAGTATGCGATCAGTATGATTTAGGGATGGGCGATCTGGCAACATCATATCACAACATGTTTTAGGCTGCACTATGATCTACGTTTTATCACAATCCTTTTTCATGTTTGTTTCTAAGACTAAATTAAATTAAACACAGCTCCTAAACTAATTTCTCAATGTCCGATTGTTCCATAACAGTCTCTAGTCTAGCTAACAGACCAATATCAAGTGGTTACTGAGCTATCAGAGAACATTCTAAAGCCATTCAGTAAGGTATTGAGACAGTTCTAACACAGCCAACAGAGAATGATGTAAGATCATTGAGTAACGTATGCAACAGGCTCTGAGCCACTTAACAAGGAACAATATAAGAGTGTTATATCATCCAGCAGAAAGCTCTATTTACTAGTGTGCACTTACAGTGTTATTATTGTGCAGTTGTTCTCTGTCACACACACACCTGTATCTGCTTGCTCCTCTGTGGCCTTTCCGTGGGACAGAAACGGCCTGATGCATGTTAATTGGTGCAGTAATGAGATCGTGAGTTCCTGCCCATGTGCTCCCTGCCCTGATTTGTTCTCCATCACTGTGAATATTAAGTATAGAAGTCTCTATTCATACTCATACTGTGTGATTCTCGAAGGTCCATGTAATTAGATCAGCTATAAGGTTAAGGACATAGAAAAAGTGCAGATTAAGTTCTTTTCGAGAGTTAGGTGTGATCCCTTTCTTGTCCTTTCCTCATTTATTCTCTTGTCTCGTATACTTCCCTCTCTTCTCTCCTCTTTTTCCTTCTCTACTTTCTTCGCACTTTCTGTTCTCTCGCTTGTCTTTTGTTCTCTTCTTGTCTCATCTCTTCTCCTTTGTCCTCTAACCTCCTTTCGATTTATTTTCTCTTCTCTTCTCCTCTCTTCTCTTCTCGTCTCGTCTCGTCCCTTCCCTTCACTTCCCTTCATATCTGCTTCAGTTGTTTTTTCTCTCATCTCTTCACTTCTTGTCAGCACTCTTCCAACTTGCTTCCTTTCTCTTCTACCCTCTCCTTTGTTCAAGTAGTTTACAATATGTGTCACAGTGCATTACTTCTCCTTTCTTCATGTTTAATGCTTATGTAAAAACTTGATCGAAAGCTGACCTGATACCACCTTCCAGTAACTGAGCCAGCTCAAGCAAGGAACATGGATTGTCTGTGCCATTCTTCACATGCTTTACAATCTTTTACGCTTCTGTGCTTGATATGTGGCATCTGTCAACATCACACCCACTCAAAACACACAAGAAGGTTAGAAATAGGTTATTTTCACATTTATGGCATTTATCAGACACCCTTATCCAGAGCGACTTACAATTTTATACATTCTTACCGTCAAAGCAGTTGTGGGTTAAGGGTCTTGCTTAAGGACCCAACAGTGGCAGCTTGGCAGAGGTGGGATTTGAACGATAGACCTTCTGGTCCATTATAGTCCAACACCTTAAGGCTAGGCCACCACAGTCCCAAGTTCTAAATATGTCACAACAAATTTCAATCTTGGTCTCGGTACATCTGTACTTCTCACAATATCATGTAATCTCTTTCTACTATTTATTTTCTTTCCCCTCTGTTTATTTTTTCTTGTTTTCTTTTCCTAGTATCCTTCCTTACTCTCATTATCTTCTCTTGTTCATTCTTCTTTTCTGTATTCTTCTTTTCTATTATTCTCCTTTTGCTTCCTTTCCTTCTATTTCATTTTGATTTTCTTTTTCAGTAATTTGTAGTGTTTTTTTCTTTTTCTTTTGTTTTTCTTTGCTTCTCTTGGCTATTCTATTATTTTATTTCTGTTTTGTATCTAATGCTTTCTTTCTCTTTTCATTCTTATTTTTCTTCTAATATAATTGCTTTTTTATTTATTTCTATGGTTTTCTTCCTTATATTTGATTCCCTTTATGTGTTTACTTTCCTTATATGTCCTCTGCTATTACTTCATTCTGATGTTGTTTTTGTTTTTCCTCTCTTACCTATTTTCCCTTTTACATTTTTCTTCTTTTTCTTTTATTTTAATTGAGCCTTTAATCTTAAGTCAACCTTTCTTTTTACTTTTTTCATTGCTTTTGTTTTAGTCATTATTTTCATTTCTTTATGTTCCCCATATTTTTCCTTGTCATGGGGAAACCTAAATGAAAGGAGACGAATGAGATGCAGAGCAGGTTCTATTGAAACAGGTTGAGAGCCTTCGCTCCAGGTGATTTTTAGAGGGAGAGAGAGAGAGAGAGAGAGAGAGGTCTTAGGGTGTAGGCTCTTTGTGTTAGAGATAGCGCAGAAGATTGAGCCGGAGGTTGTGGATCACACAGCAAAAGTTCAAATACTGTCATTTTCAACTTCACATCTTATCTTTTTCATCTATCTCTCTTCTCCACTTTAACTGCCTCTTTATACACGTGCTCTCTCTCTCTCTCTCTCTCTCGCTCTCTCTCGCTCTCTCTGTGTCTCTCTCTCTCTCTCTCCCTCTCTCTCTCTCTCTGTCTGGCTCTCTCTCTCTCTCTCTCGCTCTCTCTCTCGCTCTCTCTCTCACCCTCCCCCATGTATGACCAGTGACACTTTAAACCTGCACTTTAATTGATTCTGAACCCTCCTTTGTATTAGTGACAGTCATGAATGCTTTATTCCACTTGGACACCTCTTTCTGCCTTTCAAAGGATTTTCCCTGATTGACAGCTTATGCGTCAGCTTCGTACCTCTCCCAAAATGCTTATTGACTGATCTAACTGAAGCATCTGAGAGAAACATCTGAATCACATTAAAATGGCTGGTGGAGAGAGCCTATCAGCTGCAGACAGGCCTGCGTTTAGATAAAAATAAGCATGTTAAGCCACATCCAACAGTGTGGGGTGCAGTGTCACCTTACTGGATTGAGAGAATGTTTTCGAGAAACGTAGATGATGACGTATCATCGCGTATGGTGTTTATAGGAAACAATTAGTGTAAAGTCTAAGGCAGTTATTACCTTTACCTAGAAATTGCCTCAGAAAATGATGTGAGAGAGATTACTGGTGTTACAACATAGTATTCCATGACGACATCTGCTTACTCTCGTGAGCTCCCATCAAGACATGCCGTAGCAGGGACTGGGTGTGAAGAGGGATACAGGGAGAATAATACAGGTAGGTAGATGTAGAGGATGATGGTTAAGAATCTGAACTACTAATCAGATAGCTGGGAGTTAAAATCCTAGATTCCACCAAGCCATCACTGTCAGGCACTTGAGCAAAGCCCTTAACCTTTAACTGTTTAGCTCAATTCGCTCTGGATAAATCACTCTGGGTAAGGTCGCCTGCTGTGAGTGTAAGGTCCAGGGCCTTTTATGCTAATGTGGTGCCGTTGCCTCATTTGTAAACGTTCTTTGCTGGCAACGCTGGTTTGTTCCAGCACCAGATTGCACTACCAGACAGCTGGAGAGTTTTGAAGATCAGCATTAGGAGACGATGACTAATCTTTGACTTACAACCATGGATCAGTGACCTGTTGAGAACAAACATCTGTTCCTGGGATCCAATGGACTAATCTGCACTGCTAGTAATAAATGAAACTTTCTTTATGAATCGACACACTTTAAATAAAAAAATAAAGTGGCATGTTTTTAAAGCTATTGTTGGAACGCTGAATCGGCAGTCAGAGGAAGAAAGAAATTCATCTTACGCTACAACTCCAATAATAATGACTCTGCAGCAATTGTATTTTGACATATTGGCAACACATCCACTTGCAGCTCTGACAGTTTCTTCCACTGCTCATAGAAATTAATGTTATTAATTTAGGATCATAGTAAAGCAGGACCAGTGTATTGTAATGTAGTGTAGTAATGAGGGTATAGAGTGTCGGGTTACAGCATAAGTTGTATTTGAGATCAGGGTATAAAGAATAATGTCCTTAAGTGCAGAGTTAACTGAAATAAGAACTTAAACACTTTTTGTGTTTTTTTTTTCTTTAATTAAACTCAGCGTGTACTTCATTAAAGCAGCTCCATGATGCAGACAAGCACTGCATACAGATACCTGCATCTCAGTCGTGACTCTTTGAGGCTTTGCTTTGGGGATCAGAGGTATGTCTCCCTTTGTATGATTGGTGAATCTCAACCATGATTGTAGTATCTGTGAAAGGGTTGCACCCTGGAATGTGTGTCAATACAGTGGCATCTGTGGCCAACACACTAATTGGTACAGGACCCTGTTTTGTTCCAATAGAAATATCGATTACTAGAAAAACATCTCAAAAATCAACTTGGGTCATGAGTAAAATGCTGGCGGTGAGCAAAAGAGAAAGAAGTGTGCATGAGAGCGACACTGCTCAGTGCTCACCAAGTGGAAGTATGCTCACACTTTGAAGCTTAGCTACGTGTTTACTGGCCTGTGATTGTGAATCCATGTTTATGCTCATATTTTGGTTGTTGTCTCACTCTCTTTTAAATATACTATTAAACCTCAAAAAACCTTCAGAGTGTGCAGAGTTCACCAAGATCTGTTTGTTTGCTGTTTAGCCCAGCTTGATGAATTATAATTTGGTCAGATATATTGGTCTTTTTCTTTTTTGGCTCTTTGCTATGATTTTGGTGTGTCTTTATTTTTAACATAGTAAATTATTAATTATTGTTTGGCACGGTGGCATAGTAGTCAGCATGATCACCTCATAGCTCCAGTGTCCCCGGTTCGATCCTGACGTCGGATCCTGCCTGTGTGCCCTCATAAGTTTACTCAGGGTACTCTGGTTTCCTCCCACACTCTAAAGACATGCGTCTTAGGTTAATTGGTGTTTCTCACATGGCTTTAGTGTGTGAGTGTGGGAGTGCGTACGCTATGGATTGGTGTCCTGTCTAGGGTTTTGCCCGTGGTCCATGTGCCCCATGCTGCCAGTTATACGCTGACTTTCTGTGACCCTGACCAGGATTAAAAACGGATAAGACTATGAATGAATGAATGAATGATTAATTAAGTAATGGCAACGAACATTGGCTGTATCACTTGTTATGAAAGCCAGCGTAGTGTTTGAAGCCGAATATAAAAGTAGGAATTGATCATACATCATTGAGCATTAGTCTGATTTTGGAGCTGCCCAGTCGGGGTTGCCAGGTTGGAGTGAAGTGCTTCTACCTCATTTGTGTTTCAAAGCCATCGTATTAGCTGGAAGAAGCATGTTGACGGTGGGGTGGACTGTGGCTTAATACCAACAAAGAATAGAAACCTAGTGCCAAACAGAAATATTATAATTATTGGTTAAGATGCACAATGCTGCAAAAGATGGATTTCATAATTTGTTTACGAGCCAGCAGCTGGGTTTTCGAACCTTGTACTGGTCTTGCAATGTGAAAATCATGTGGTCTGGTAACGGAACCCTGGGAGAATCTGGCACCTTGTCCTCTGCCTACAAACAAGTGGGAGAAACCAGATGCTTTGCTTTATACTGGGTTTATAAGTGATAACTGAGGTATTTATTGGTAGAAGCAACAGAGTACCTCTAGATTATAAATACAAAAATAGTCAGTTACAGTTAAGATATAAGATCACGCACATATGTGTTTTGAACAAAATGCAATATATTTCATGTCAGTTCAAACCCAGATAGCTAACTCACACTTCAAATACTAGTGAAGAGAAAAACGTGGGACATTCTCCAGTGTCCATGATTGCACAGTTTGTTTGTGTATATTGTGTGGTTCATTAGAAACGAAATGAAGGTGTGGAAAAAATGCAGATTGACATTTTGAGCTGCTCAAAATTTGACTGCGGAAAAAATTCCGTTCTGAGGACGCAATACGGCCGCCATTCTTTCGCAACACATCCATGGTATGTTCTTAATACAATCGTACATTTCCATTTTACATTTGCATATTTCTGCAATGGTTTGCCGAAAACGATTATGTAGCGCATGTATTAAGAATATTTTGCGGTCAAAAAAACGTTCGTATTCCGATTGAAATATGAATGCACCAATTAAGAGAAAGAATACAACGTCCATGTCACGATCACAAGCGGGAATGAGTTCCAAACACGATGTGAATGTATCACGTATATAACATATATATAACATATATATTACGGTCACTGAAAATACTATAAAAAGGGAGTCAGCATTCAAGAAGTTCACATCACAGAATGGACAAACCAAGACGTATAGCAATTGCAGGAGCACTTCAACAACATAATTCAACAACATAATTGGCGGCCATTTTTTTGGATGTCATTGCGGATGACTGCGGAAATTTCAAAATTAAAGTCGCAACTCGTTCACAAATACACGTTTTGCACTGTGATTGTGATTGTCCTTGGAGGGTGTGTCTGTATGCGTTCGTGTGTGTGTGTGTGTGTGTGTGTGTGTGTGTGTGTGTGTGTGTGTGTGTGTGTGTGTGTGTGTGGGTTTACACCGGTGGGTGGCATAAGTATGTGGTTTATATGTATGTCTATACCAATTACGTTGTGGGTGCATGTGCAAGGTTGAGTTTTGTGAATGTGTGTGTTTGTGTGTGAGTGAGTGTGTGTGGGCAAGCGACAGGGGTAATAAGCATAAGAGAGCACGGCAATACAGAGTCACACTCCTGAGGTTCACAGACAAACTAATTTACTTATTGACAGTACCTGCATGTCTCAGTGCCTTCGTAAAATGAACAATTGATCAGACTTTCTCTCTCTCGCTCCTTCACAGTCACCCCGTTTCACCTTCGGCCTTTTGATTTGTACGCCTAGCACGTTTCGTCTTTAATATAATTACAGAACATTGTGTGGTTGGCTGGTCGTTAGTGGCAGAGGAAAATAATCAGTGTTTTGGCCTAGGTGAAGGTGTTGGCTTTGGGTGGAACGAGATGAGAGACGAGCTCTGAGATGGATCAGCAAGATTGACACTTCCTCTGATGAATTGCTGAACAACAGGGTGGCAGAGCGAGACAGAAAGGTGCTGAGAGACTTAACAGAGGTAGAGAGGCAGGATGGCCTTGACATGCTAGACCGCTCCCCTGTGGCATCCCTTACGGAAAATCAAAGGTGCCGCCTTGTGACGTTTGTTTATTTTCCATTAATCGTCATTTGAACTCGAGGCGTGATTAAGATGCTGTGTTGTGTGGACAGTGAAGCAGTGAAGTGTGGCTTTCCATACTGAGTGGATTGATTAGTAATATGTTGATCTCAGGTCAGAGAGTTTGTGGATCTGTTATTTACCTAAACCTATTCTCAGTGTACCAAGTCTTAATTCAGACCTGGGCATTTTACAGCCCGCGGGCCCTTTGGGCATCCCTGTCCGTCCCGCGGTATGTCAGTCAACAAAAATGAACAAGTATTTATGCTGTGCATCTGTGGTGCTTTTATTCTGAAATATTCTTAAACTTTTTATTACCAGTAGCAGCTCATCAAAATATATAATTTACCACTTTTTACAATGGGAGAAAATTAATATTGAGCAAAATTAAGTTTGAGTTATCTTTGGTTCGGCCCTCCAACACAGTTCAGATTTTTCATCTGACCTCCTTAAGAAATTAATTGTCCAGCCCTATCTTAATTGGATACAGTCTTATGCTGTAGTAGGTTACCCCTGGTCAAATGACATAATTAATAGATTTTGTATAGATACAGTAGTCCTTCTTTTACGATGGCCCGACTTACAATATTTATTATAAAGTATTATTAAATTATTATAATTAAATTAATATAAAGGATGCATCATGTTAATGATTATTTCCAGCTGTAGATTAATGTTAGCATTTCAAGCATGTTTATGGTAGGCTACGCACTACAATAGTCTGCTGTGCTAGATAAGGAATTCTATGGACGTATAAGAACGTATGGAGTAATGTGGTGGGTTAACCTCTGTAGGAAACAGAAAGTTTTAATAAACCATTAACAATCAATTTAGTTGTGAAGTGTTACAAAAAAGGCCACATGCCAAATGACATGGTAGTGTGCTCCTCAAAACCCAGAACTGTGTCCTACACATTAGTGGATATTCTTAGTATTGTGTCTGGCTGCTTGGCCATGTAACCCAATCAGTGAATCTACTCATTAACAGATCTCATTCTGGCATGGCTTCCATAGTCAGTTTGTAACTCGGTAGTGAGTGTTTTTTCTTTGTCAACCAATTTGGTATGTCCAGTTTCCCAGGCTTTTTGCAACTTCTCATTGACCTCCATCTGAGAGAGGAGGACCATTGGCCAGTTTCTATGCAACTTTCACCTGCCAACTGCTTCTTTTAACCACAGGTAGCTGATGTCTACAGTGAGGGTGAATCTGCATAGAGGAAGGGACTGAGCTTACCATATCCATCCATCATCTTTGCAATTGCCTCATTCAGACAATGGCGCTATTTTTGCAGTGACAGGGAATTGATACCATCTGCATGTTCCTCCCAAAGACATGGGCAGGCCAGGCTGAAAGCACCACTGAGAATTGGTTTCTGTGGTAGTGGGATACCATCTTCTTCTTCTTCTTTTTCTTTCAGCTTTTCCCTTTTCAGGGGTCGCCACAGCGAGTCATCCTCCTCCATCGCACCTCGTCCTCTGCATCCTCCGTCCCCACACCAACCACCTCCATATCCTCTCCAACTGCATCCATACACACCCCCCCGGCCCTCCTCCCCGTCCCCTTCCTGGCAACTACAGAGTTGCCACCCTCAGTCCAACAATCTTGACTTTCTTCCTCTCTTCTTGTCTCCTCACTCGTTTCCCTCCTCGTGGTCTTCGACTAACGGTGATGTC
>JAVSBU010076512.1:0-13661 GCA_033118015.1 Loricariichthys derbyi
AAATGATTCGCTATTGCGGATTATGCGAACATGTGCGGATGTATGAACGTCTGAAGTACGAAAACGCCGACCATATCACGAATATCCAATTTTTTTTGCCGCAAGTCGGTCGCACCTAACACTTTTTGGTACTGTGATAGCACCTTAAGGAATAAATGTAATTAACATAAATAATCGAAGAATAAACAGATTAAAACAGACAAAGGCTAAATAGAATAGAATAGAGTATAAAATAAAATAATATCCCCTTATATTTTTGTCTCTCTTGATTTTAATGCAGATTCAAACACTCCAGATTCAAATTTTACTCTTCAGGGTTGTGAGTACCAAACGCTTCACCCTCCTCTCTACAGGGGATCCCGAGGCCGACTGCCCCAGCTCTCTGTAGCCCAGGAGAAATGCTAGGCGACTGTAGGAATTTGTTCTCATTTGTCCTCCTCCAAGTGGCTTTCACAACCTTTTATAGGTGTCGCTTTAAACAGTGGCCAGAATCACACCTCACAGGACACAAGGGCTTGCCCTCACACTCCCACAGCAGCTGTGGTGCAATTGGGAATGACTAGCAGATGTGTGGGATTTGATTTAGACTAAACAGAAAGGGATTGAAAAATAGAAAATCTCTTCTCCCACGAACTTCACCTTCCTATTGCTGAAACTCCTGCTATGTTGTAATTAAGACCATTGTATAATCAGCTCTGCACATGACCACAAATCTTTGAAGTACGACTGGTTCCACCTAGCACTCGACACCACACAGTAACACACTGCTGTGTAAACAGTACTGGAACTGTGAACCTCACACACCTTAAATACAATCCCAAATCAGTCAAGATGGAGACGCTCATTCTCTATTGGGAACAGGTCATGACTACAAACAGGCCAAATCAGTACCGGTACTGCAGCCGTGCCTTTGAAATGGGTACAGCATGTGGTTTTGCATTGCCTTGTTGAAAAATACATGGACGTCCCTGTTAAAGACCTCGTTTGGAATGCAGTTTTTGTTGCTCTAAAATCTCACTGCATTTGTCTGCATTAATGCTGCATCACTGAAGTGTAAATTACCTTTATAAGGGCCCTCACCCGACCCCATACCATGACAGAGCCTGGTTTTTGGACTTGATAAGACTCTGGATGGTCCCTTTTTTCGTCTTTGGTCTGGATCACATGGCATCCATTTCTACCTAAAAAGTTCTGTTATACTGATGGGTCTGAGCCCAATCCCTGTTCCCACTGGGTGATGGTCCATTCTAGATGCCTCCGAGCCCAGAGATGTGGATGGAGCTTCTGGTCGTTTTTCTAACGTTTCTTTTTATCACAGAAACTTTGTAAGTCGGGTATGTGAATGTAACTCAGATAAAGTAATCCAGTGCCCATGTGATTCTATCAGCTATTGATAGAATGACGGTTCTTGATTTGGTTCCGTCTGAGGGATCCGAGTGACGGCTCTTCAGTTTAGGCTGAAATTTCTCCAGATTCTAAATTGTTTAATGATATTATGCAGTGTACTGAGAAATACGTAAATCGCTTCCAATCTTTCTTTATTTTTAAACATTTCTATTACTTTCTCACACATTGGGGATCATCTGCCCATCTTTGCTCCTCAAAGACGTTCCTGGATGCTGCTTAATCATCTGTTTTAAATAACGTCATTAATTTTTTTGCCAGATTACTAGACCTAATTTTCCCATGTCCCATAATTTTATGGAACATACTGCAGGTCCGAAATGCAGGAATGGATGATTATTAACAAATGAAATTAAGTTGAGCGGAAAAAAACAACATGAATTATCTTGTGTTCATACTGTGTGCGATGAAATAAAAAAAAGTGAAAGCAAAATGTAAGGAATTCTTTTTCTGAACTGAGGTTGCAGTAGCACAGAAGCCTTCAATTAAAGCTCGTAGAACCCTAACACATCCAAGGAACCCTTGAGGAACCATTTTTTGCAGCACAATCGGACTTTCCGAAAATCGTTACCTAGCACAGCGACGCCAGAGCCTGGTGGGCAGGCAGTGTGTGGCACGCAGAACTCCACAGCCAGGTGATATCCGGGCACGCACTCGCAGATTCGGTCGTGGGTGGCGTTACATTCCCTCTTGACGACCTGTCTCTCCTTGCAGACGGTGGTGCAGTGCTGGCAGGTCTTACCCCAGTGCCACTGCTCAGCGAAGCGCCGCTCGGGGCATGGGGCGCACACGGTGGGCGAGGACGACGTGCAGTGCCGTACCACGGCCGTGCCTGGCGGGCACTGGTCGCACAGGAGGCGCTCGGACGTGATGGGGTCCTGGTGCTGGTACTTGGGCGGATCGTGGTAGGCCCAGGCGAAGGACACAACAAAGAACTGAGGAAAAGGAAAGTCACAAATCAGATTCATTCAGACGTGAAAACATGTAAAAATCGGACCCAAAAGACCTCGATGACCTTGGGTCCAGATCGAGGTGAAGGAGAGAATTCCATGGATTGCATAATCCCTAATGTCGGGTTGGCTTGAGCGACCATACCAGGCGTTATGGGCCATGCAACAGGTGGTGCGACCCATGAGAACATTAGCTGTTTTTAGTAGGGGGAATACCAGACATATGTTAATGGTGGAACAACCAATGAACTTTTAGCCTCTAAGGAAAATCTGCCATTTGTCAACGCAGGGCACGGTGCTATAAACCAAAATTACACGCTAGAGCAGGACTCGTGACGGCCGTAATTACAACTGTTGGGAAGATCTGAAGGAAAGTTGCAAAGGATGACTCTCATGGCCTGCAGCCAGCTTCAGATTCGAACCCTCGATTTCGAGGTATGTAACGTTTAATTCAGCTACACGTTCCACAGCAAAGCCCTTCGGTTTTCAGGAACCGTGGAGCCCAGTCACGCTGGGGTTTGTTTGATCGGTCCAAAGCCAGATGCGACGACGGGATCCATCAAGCTAAGTATCTGGACTGACTCGGTGATTGAAGTGGCCGTCCAAGGCACATGGCTTAAATGTTTTGAAGCCTGTCTTTAAACGATGGTGTATCCCATCAACCACAGTTTCCACTTTTGTCGTTTGTTTTTTTTATTTTTTATTTTTTATTTATTTATTTTTTTTTATTATTATTTTTTTTTTTATAACCATGCACTGCCTTAAATAAATAGAACATATATGCATGGGTGAGTCATCATAAAACTGGACAATTCGAAATTCCTTAATTACTTTTTTGAATGGGATAACCTGACCGGAACAAGCTTTTTACTCTCTGGACTGCTGAAATCAGTCGAAAAACCTTTTATTCTTCTTCAATTTAATGAAAGCCTGGTTAAAGTTTTGGGTCCGAGTGGTTACGCATCTTGAAAATTAAGAAAAAATAATGCCGTGAAGAAACCTTTGAAAATACAGATACAGATTAATCTGATAAATTACTAATTAAATACATTAAATTAAATGAAGCATTTGGGGGAAACCAGGGAGTTCTCTCAATACTGTGATAATATTCTGAATTTATAAGCTAAAACACTTTTGAGTACAATATGAATGAGAAAAACACGAATGGATTCCCACGTATAAAATTCCATTCCGTATAAAAGCAATGTCTTAAAATCCAGAGGGAATATTTGCTTCTCCATAGAGGTCATTTTCTAATCCAGGTCTGTACTCATTGTTCTCCCAAAAGTCAAAACCATGGAACTTTTTAATGGAATAAAAATGGACCAGTCGGTGACGATATTTATTACCAGCTCTGTAATGGTGATCTGCTCACGATTCAGAATACGATGAAGAATAACAATTCAAAATAGGGTACTTTTCCTGTACAAAAATGAAACAAAAAACAGACAAATAGATAAATTATAAGTCTTAAATATTGCTACTGCGATGAGACTTTCTACTGTAACTATTTCACCAAATAGAAATAACTTAGTGCTAAGTTAATTTAAAAATCTATTTAACAGAGCAGCCGATATGTATATGGGAGCATGACATATGATTGCGCTGTCTGCTGTTCAAAAAATGCAATTGTAGTTGCAATCCATCTCCATGATACAATTAGTCCCATTTCTGCATATACCGATGTATTGTTGATGATTGATATACAGATTTATAAACCATTGCTCCTTGTGTTATTTTTATAAAAACACAAAAGCAGTGTGAGTATTAATTCTACTTACCATATTTTTCGGACTATAACGCTCACTTAGAATCCTTTAAATTGATCAAATATTGACAGTTCGCCTTATAATCCAGTGCCTTATGTATGGATTCTGGTTGTGCTTACTGACTGATTTTATGTGGTACACAGTGCTCTAAAATATGTCAAAATGTTGTAGAATGGCTTTGGTAATCAATGAAGCTGAAGTGTTTGATGGATTGTAGTCAGGGACCTCACGAAGTAATACGTAATGTACTTCAACATAATATTATGGTCTGTTTGTTAGGACCCCAAAATTTGACCTGTTAAGAGACATGCTTACTAAGTGGATTTCAAGGCTCAAGGCTATCAGGTATGCAGTAGAACACAGGAATAGAGCAGCTGAGGGAGAATTCAACATTAATGAATCAAAAGTGTGGAAGTGGAGGAAGTAAGAAGATGATCTGCATCAAGTAAAGAAGATCAAACAGAGTGACTGCAGTCATGCTATCTGTACTTGGAGAAATCTCATTAACGCTATCTACACTGAGAGTTTTAATGAGCATCTAAATGCTGTTTTAAGGGACCCAGCTGCAAAGTAACGTTAGGGGAGAAACTGCTCGAGCTTTTTACTCTACAGATTGAAATTAAAACCAAACAGAGTTTCTGAGAGAACAAAGTGTGATGGCCACAGTTAGAGGACAAACTTGAACAGTGGATTGTTAAACAGCAGGTAGAAGCATCTCTACAGTCTCTATTCAACTCTATTTGAACTTTCACAAAGGGCAGAATCATCACTAAACAGTTAAGTAACAGCAATGAGACTCATAATAATGAGAGACATCTGGACGTGATTGATGCTGAAATCACCAAACTATTTACCTCAGACACAGGATGAAGAATTTGATGGATTTATGGAGGAGGAATGAACTGAAAAAGTGAGTGTATTGGTTTTTATTTTATCTTACAACTGAATAATGTTTAGAGTTAATGTGAATAAGTTGAATAAAGTTTGTTTATTTGACTGTTTTGTTTCGCTGAATGCATCGTATAATCCAATGCACCTTACATATGGAATTAGATCCACTCATTGATACTGCGCTTTATAGTCCAGAAAATACAGTAAGTTTAATTTCTGCTGATACCAAATAAAAAGTTAAAAATTTTATTTTCTGTAGTCTATATGTTATTTATTTTCTATTTTACTATTTTATTTAGCTTCTGTGAGTTTAAACTATTATTGTACATTTATTATTTACATAATTTAGCTTTATTCTTACATATAACATCTATGCTGGACAAGGAGGTTTGGTCCATTTCTGAGTCGTGATACTTTCAAGGATTCTTCCTTAAAACATTTAGGGAGTTTTTCCTTGCCGCTGTCACTCTAGGTTTGTTCAGTTCGGACTGTGGGCTGAAACAGTCATAAAATCTGCTTCACGGTTAAATAACTAAATTGGACTTTGACTTTACATGGAATAATATTAAATAATCTATTTTGGAGAAGGAGTACAGTGTTTTTCTCTAAGATGTTTATAAATGACTGACTTCTGGTATTTCTATCCTTATATTTCTGATATATTTTTCTATATATCCTTATATTATATTCCAGTGGCTGGGATAGAGGAACAATGTGTTGTGTCAGAGGGAGTAAAACTAGACAGGAGATCATCCCTCAGGCTGTACTGGCTGCTAACAGGAGTGTGTTACCATGCACTGGGCATCACCAAGACTTCAGTTTGATTTATTGGCTGTGAGTTTAAAAAATGTTGGTTACGCTCTCCTGTTTGACTACATCCATCTACTCCAAGGAAAGTCCTCCAAAGCCTGAATGTATCCCGACTCTTCAGACTGACGTCTCATTTCCCTGTAGGAGCACTCAGAGTTCAGAAGGTCTGACTACACTAGGAACTGGACCATTTTTGGCTCAAGTCTTACTTTAACTACGATCGGAGGCTGATCCACCTCTCTTCGTTTAGCCCAGTGGTTCTCAAACATTTTCTGCGGTGTCCACCTTTTGTGGATCCGAATATTTTTGAGACCCTAATCTGACACACCCATACATGTCTTTTGAGTTGGAAGATGTCTCTACATCTCAAATAACAAAACGGTTCCATACAGTCACATATAAGTTCTCGTGCTCTGATATTAGCAGGATAAGCTGTTCTGCCCGGCAACAGAGCTCTGATTGGTCGGCCTGATTTTATCAGTTTAACGCATCCAAACAGTGCAGAAATCAAAACGATTTTACTGACTCTGTGTGAAGAATGTCATTAAAATATGTTCTTTTTCAAAAACTTCTAAGTTTTTTTCCCATCTGTAAAAAACAACCTCGGGGATGGTTTTTGTCGAGGACCGAGAATGCACGTGATCAAAAAAAAAAAAAAATAATAAATGTTCTGAATAGTTTCTCAACTAAACACATGTTGTTAATTTAAGGCACAGCAGCTCCTCACACTGTTTCAGATGAGCTGTTGGATGGTGCACCTGGGCCGATGATGTTCTTACTTACAGGATCTCTGGTTAATTGTTAGCCGGAGTTTAGCCACAGTTTGATGGTATATCGGTTTGAATTTGCATTACTAAAGCAGAAGTATCACAACACGCTAAAGTAATTAAACGATGGCCTTTGATCTTTTACAATATTTAGGATCATGTAGGATCATAAGGCAGTGCTGCTACATCACTTGAGGTGTGTTTCCTAAGAAAGACGTTGCACCTATCACTTTGGTATTTACTGCTTTAGCTCCTGCTGTGACTTCAGACAGGATTTGTTGTTATTAAAGACAGATTTTCCAAAAGCTGGAATGTTACAGCAGCACCATTATATCAGGAAACGCTGGCGTTTTATCAGGAAACGCTGGCAAGGCTACTGCAACAGTGCATGAAAAGTCCTCTTACATAACTGCAGATTCCTCTAACGACAGATGGCAAGTAATAGGCACTGATTAGGCTCAAGATTAATGGCTTGTAATTTTTAAGTGTAATATGACAAACCTGTCACACAGTGATGAACTATCTCTAATATGCACGGTATTTTAATGTTATTCCTGGCCTCGTTGCGGATGGTGTTGCTGCTCCTAATAAAACAGCAGAACGTCATTAATCACATGTCTTTCCCACAAAACCAAATTGGGTGAGAACTTGAGCTCCTCGTGATGTATCACTCACGTCTGAAGAAGTGGGTGGATGCAATTAGATGAGGTCATTATATACACAGGGATCAGTCAGAACGTTTGAACCACCTGCCGAATATTGTGGTCACCGATCAGGCATAACGTTATTAGCGCCTCCTTGTTTCCACTTTGTAATACTGCAATTAGAGACTGAAGTCCACCTGTTATTCTGTGGTCAGGATCCCCACAAGGTTTATCAGACAGTTTTTAGACCCTGTTCACTCACTGTCCACTTTATTAGAGACATTCACTTTATTAGAGACGGTAGCTCATCTGTTGCGGCACAGTTTGTGTTAGTCATTCTCTAATCCTTCATCAGAGCTCACAGGATGATGGTGGCTGAACATTTTTGGTTGCTTGATGATTCTCAGGCCAGGTCTCACTCTTGGGTGATGCTATGGTGGTTAAAAACTCCAGCAGCACTGCTGTGTCTGAACCTCATACCACCACAACACACATTAACAAACTACCACCACATCAGATCCACAACCCTAACAGTACCTGATCTGTGGGGGTCCTGTGGAGGTCCTGATCATTGAAGAACAGGGTGAAAGTAGGCTAACAAATTATGGGCTAACAAAGGAACTACAAAGTGCAGCTATACGGTAAGAGAAGTTGATAATATGGACAAGGAGTGTAGAACCAAGGAGGTGCTAATAAGGTGTCCGACAATAAGGTGCTAAAAAGGTGTCCAAACTTTTTTGGTACTGTATGAAGACAGAAAAGTTTGAAAAAGTGAACGTGATGGAGCATAACCAGTGATCAGTGCTTTCACTAACTTTAATTCAGAATTGTTTACGAGAGCGGTGCTGATGTATGTTGATAATGAGGAAGTGTTCCATTTTGTGTTTTAGTGCTCTAGTCTTAACTGAGAAATTCAGGGCACAACAATGTCCTAATGATTTAAGGGCCTTATTAAAAGGATCTCAGGTATGATGAGAATAATTTAAGTTTACAAATTGCACTTTTATTCATAAGTATAAAACACACATATTGAATGTTGCCAAATGTTAGAGCAGCAATTTCATTCAGTACTTTCAATCAACCTATCAATTCATTTACTTATTTATCTGCTTAATTCTATCAGGGTTTGCAGGGAAGCTGGTGTTTAGCCAGAGACACAGAGTGCAAGGCAGGAACAACCTGCTCAAACACTCATAAGCACACTCACACATTAGTGGCACTTTGTAAACACCAGTTAACTTAACACTCGACTTTGGGACGTGGGGAAAAATCTGGAGTATCCGGAGAGAACCCACGAGAACACGGGGAGACATGCAAACTCCACACAGGTGGCGCTCATATCTCCATTATTTTTCTATTGTAGCTTTTCTTAGAGATAAACATTGTTTTAAAACCTAAAAATCAGAATGGTGAGGAAAAATGGGCAAAAATATGATGGAATTTGGGAGAAAATAAAAAAGATTTCATAAGGCCCTACTGATGGGACAGCCTTCTTTCTTTATTCAAGCACTGAATAAGCCTTGTTTCGTGGTTTGTGCCTGCTTACACTGGAGTCAGTAGGTACCTGAGAACCCAACAAGCATTGCCAAATTGCAGAGATATTCCAACCCAGTCAACTGGAGGTTACAATTTCACCCTTGTTAATGTGGCTCGGGTTTTTACGGCTGCCCATCGCTATCGGTCCGACTATGAGAACTGACGAATAGCCCATATCCCAGACTTTTAAGGGGTAACCAACCTAATGCACTATTATAACAAACAAAAGGTGGCATAACGCAACAATGGAGTCCTCCTCAGCGCCTGGGTGGCACCCAAACTGGTATTCCCATCAATAAACCTCACCATCAACCTCACTTATGACTCAAAGACCAGGAAACTGATCAGAGGTGGCACAGAGCTAATGAGTCCACCAATAATAACATGAAAGAGGCACGGAAAGCCATGAGTCACTGACACAATCCATCAGTCCTGACTTATTTCCTGATGCTCCGCCAACGCTCGTGGCACCTCTTTTGAATACGCGGTTTTATAACCACAGTGTTCGCGGTAATGACGATATCACCGTCATTACGTCTACGGCAAACCCCGGTTTCCTCTTTATCGTGACCATGCCATTTTAATACACAAGACTCTTTTGAATCAGGATAAGCCTGTAAAGCGCAGCAGCGTTAAGCGATACCTCAATTACGTAGCTACGCTCTGTAAAAAATGGCGATAAATGCGCTGTTCTGAATCAAACGCAGTTAAAATGTGTGGAAAAATATCTAAACGGGCAACTAACAGCCAATTATTTTGGTCAAAATCACCAACGTGGCAGTCAAACCGCAGTAAATTATTTCATTTAGGATTAACGATCCTTTTAAACCTGATTCGAACCGCATCGTCTGTGTCTTAATTAACATTTACGTTTATGACTCTTATCCAGAGCGACTTAAAATTGATTCATTCTTACAATGTAAGCAATTGTGGGTTAAGAGTTTTGCTCAAGGACCCAACAGCGGCAGCTTAGCAGAGGTGGGATTTGAGTGCAGTGCCTTCACCACTAGGCTACCACATTCCCATTAATAGTTCATACTAATGGTAATTAATACATACAGTGAACCCAGTGCAAGTAGAGGAGTGTGCAAAAGTGTACTCATTAGATAAGATCTGTCATTGTTTAAGCAAAGCTATAATGACCATATATCATTATTTCTGTCTATATATTTGAATACAACCAGAAAATACAGGATATTTGTATGTAGTATTTAAAATAGTCAAAGAATACTTGGCACTGTAGCC
Organism: Loricariichthys derbyi; assembly: GCA_033118015.1. Classification (NCBI taxonomy): domain Eukaryota; kingdom Metazoa; phylum Chordata; class Actinopteri; order Siluriformes; family Loricariidae; genus Loricariichthys; species Loricariichthys derbyi. Next base: position 10,017 of record JAVSBU010076512.1, read on the forward strand.
AAATGTTAGTGTGATCTCCCCTTACACTTGAGCAATAGCTGAAGAAATTTGATCAGGAATGGTCTTTTTGGAAGAATAGCAGCCAAGAATCCACTTTTTTGGAGGGTGAAACAGTGCTAAAGCTCACAAAGATTAAAATAAAGACTGGTTAAGGCACTATGTAACTGAAGGTCTAGGGTTCAAATCCCATCTCTGCCACTGTTGGGTCCCTGAGCAAGACCCTTAACTGTAGGATTGTAGGTTGCTCTGGTTAAGGGTGTCTGCTAAATCCCATAAATATATGCAAATATAATGGTGGTCTAAGACTTTTGGACAGCACTGAATATGAATTACCCACGTTGAATGACTTAAACAATTTAAGCTCCTTGCTAACGATTAAAGCTCAGGCCCGTTTGTTTGGTTAATCGTGGACGCGTGCCCTCCCTCCGTCCCCTTGACAGTTGCGATAGCCCCCGGCCATTTGTCAGCTGTCAGGCCTTAAAAAGAAAAAGAAAACGGCTTCAGATTTCACACAGACCCGCTCTAGTACAAAAGAGGAAGTCGTTACACTGCACTTCCTTTCAGACTTATTTGTTCCTTTCAGATAAACACTGCAGGTCCGTAGCTTGCCGTTCCACGGCCAAGTCACAAGAGAAGTAAGTCTGTTTGAAGGATTACCGCGGTTTGTTTTTTTTTGATAGATAAAAGCCCAGCGGTGAGGGAGGGGCCCGAGAGACGATTTAGGGAAGTTTGTTTACTCTCACCTGCTCCTGATAACGACTCGATAACACACAAACCCGACGCTCGCTCCCAGCCCGGCACCGAAAGGCCAGCATGAAAAGCAAGGTCACCATCAAGGGGAAAGTTCTGCTGTGTGTGGATTATCCCTGCTATATGATAGCATCAAAACAAGTACGCATGCAAATCCCACATGCAAAGCAGAGCAGAGCAGCTCCACGCCCGAGTGCAAACACGACGATTGGTCATCAAAACAACTGGACGCCTAACCGTGCACCAAGTCTTACACAAAAACATGGGACGGGACCAACCACCGAAGATCTCTGCTACAAATTATTGGTGCTCTTTAGCAGCTTACATGGTTTAGAGTGGTGCAGTCTCCTCCCTCCTCTACACCATAAAGGGAGAATAATCAAAACCATCAGCAGCACACTTTGGCTATAGGTAGCTGCGGCCTGCCCAGAATGGAATTATAGTGTTTTAAACGCGGACCTACAGGCAATAAAATGTAATTACACAATAAATTCAGTCAGAGCAGTTGAATCTGACCTCACTCAACAATCCAACACATATAGATGCAGTAAAAAGGCTTGTGTGCTACAGAGCTGAAGAACATGTTACAGCATTTTAGTGGTGAGCCACAGTTTAATAATTTATTAATCTAGATATAGATCCAGCGCTCCATCTGTTCGCGTCATGGCTGTTCTGCTTTCAGCACTAAGCACTAGGCCAAAAAAGGTCTCACACTCTAATATTTGGTCGGCCCGCCTTTAACTTTGATCACAACATTTATTTCTGTTCAGATTTGCATTCATTTTCCCCAAGATCTTGTATTGACGATGGAGATTTGGACTCACTGCCTTCACCAGAACATCCCAAAGATTATCAATGGGGGTCAGGTTTGGTCTGTGGTGACCAATCATGTGGAAAATGATGTCTCATGCTCCCTGAACCACTCTCTCACAATTTGAGCTCCATGAATCCTGTTATTGGATCATCTTGGAGAAAAAAGTCCATTGATGGAATAACCTGATGGTTCAGTATATTCAGGTATCAGCTGATCTCATTCTTTCGGCTCTTAACGTTACTGAACCGAGACCTGACCTAGAACTGCAGCAGCAACCCCAGATTATAGCTCCACCCCCACAGGTGGGGACCTTTTCTTTTTAGCCAGGCAGTGTGTAGAGGACCAATCAAAATTTTGGACACACCTTCTCATTCAATGTTTTTCTTTTTCTCCTACATTATAAATTGTACCAAATGATTACTGAAATAATCCGGACTATGAAGGAACACATAAGGAATCATGTTATAATCTTAAAAATGTTAAATAGTTTTAAATCCTTCAGTCCCTTTTGCTTTGATTCCAACACAAACAACAATAATCACTTCAAATGGTTTAACAACAGTCTGAACTGAGGGAGTTCCCAGAGGTGCTGAGCACTTGTTAGTTGAAATGTTATAGATTAACTGATCTTCATTTCTTCAAGTAATAATGGACTGTGGTTTTTTTCTTTCCTTATTGAGTTGTTCTTACCATAATATGGATTAGAACATTAATCAAATAGAGCTATTCACTGTATAGGACCTCTAGATCTTCATAACACAACTGATGGGGCAAGAAATTAAAGAAATTAACTCTTAAGCAAGAGGTGTCTACTTTGAAGAATCTAAAATATAAAACATATTCTGGTTTGTTTAACACATTTTTATTTACTAAATAATTCCATAAGTATTTCTCCATAGTTTGGATGAACTTTACTATTAATCTACGATGCAGAAGATTTTAAAATAATGAAAAACCACTGAATTAGGAGTGTCCTCAAACTTTTGACTGCTACTTTACATACGAATAGCGCATAATGACCACCTGTACGATAGAGAAAGGTCATGACAGATTGTATCTGTGAGCATCTTGTATATCATCGCTCCTTTTATAGACATTAATAATGAAAGAATAAAGCATTACTGCCTGAAACAAACACCTGAATGAGTTCTAGTGAAGAGCTCTGAAACAATACTAAAACCATGGGGATTTACGGGATGATCATTAGGCTGTGAGAGTGAATTAAACACTGTAGGTGTTAGACGTTCATATTGATAACAGGTTCTCTATTTTGCTACGTGTGTTAACTGTAAGCTGAGATAATAAACGAGTCGTTCTGCAGAGTGGGCGACATTTGCTTGTTATAAATCTTATAAAAATAAACTTCATTTCTATAGTTTTTATAGTTTCTATAGTTTTTCTATAGTTTTTTTTAACAAAACACACACATTTCACTGTTCATCCTGAGTACAGATCAGTCTTATATACCTTCATTTTTTAATATAATTCTCCTAGAGGTGGGCAATAAGATGATATTTAATCGTATCGTGTTTTTCTGATAAAGACGATATCGTCAGTGCTTAAGAATTTGAGAATCTATCGCTACTCCTGCATTTCACCGCCATCAGAGGTATCATGATAAATATCATGTATCGTGAAAAGTATTGTGATATAATTGTTTTACCATATCAACCACCCCTCGTTTCTCCTGCATATCAGTCCTGTTACAGTTACATAATTTAGCAGATGTCCTTATCCAGAGTGACTTTCTGTGGATTGAGGATCTTGCTCAAGGACCCAACAGTGGCAGCTTGTCAGAGGTGGGTTTTGAACCCTGGACCTTGGACCGCAAGGCTACCACAGTCCCCAGAAACCCAATGAGTCCACAAAATATGAGCTTCCAGCACAGAATTAGCAAATACCATTGAACATCACCACATGATATCCAGACTAATAGATTACATTCTAATGATTTACCAAAATGTGATTTTTTTACTAATTCGGGGATATTCACAAGATCCAGACAATACAACTTACTGTTAAACTTATGGTTTGTTCTTTCATCTTTAGAAGTGGGAAAATGTTAAGCTAAAAGGGAAAAA
>JAVSBU010076727.1:0-13655 GCA_033118015.1 Loricariichthys derbyi
TCCATCTCCTCGCCATCTTCAGGTGGTGGTTGAACCTCTGGTTCGTCCATATATGGCTGGATTATTCCATCCATATCGCATTTACTTCTGACCTCCGTGAATTCTTCATCTTCTAGTCCTGATTCGGACAATAACAGGTACCCCTTGTTCTCAGATTCAAAGTTAAAATTGCTTAAATCCGACGCACTCAAGGTGCTGTCCGTTTTGAGAGTCTCAAAACCACAGGCTCAGAAATAGTCTTCGGAAGAATATCAGTAGCAACCACATATTCAACTGCATTAGATGAGACAAAGATATGATCTACTGTATTCCAGAGAATGTGTTATACCAGGGTGAGAAAAGTTATCGGGGTGAAATAGTAAAGTAAAGTATAGTAAAGTTATTATCCCTCAGGTGTTCAAGCAGCCAAGGATCTGGTAAACTAAGATTTGATAGAAAACTATTTAAATAATCAAAAGATTTATAAGATGAGGGGTATCCAAAGTTGCTAGTCCTGTCCAATTCAGGATCAAGTACAGAATTCAAATCTCCTCCCAGAATCAATTGACTATTTCCTAAAGATAAAACGGTAAATTTCAAAAAGTTGAAAAATGCAGGCTCTGCAATTTTAGGAGCATAAACAGAAAATATAGAAAATTTAATATTGTCTAAAACAATAACCACAAAACACCATCTAACATCCGAATTTCCACCAGTCAATTCTATATTTATGTGCAACTGCCTCTTGTACCAAAATCAAAATCCCCTTTGTTTTGTTATGGGCTGAGGAGCTTGAAACAATTTTGTAATGTTTATTTTGCAATCTGTGCACATCCTTGGTCTTTAAATGAGTTTCTTGTATTAAAGCTATATCTGCAGCAGTACGATATTAAAAATCAAGGCACTTGATGTGTTTGAGGGGAGCATTACAACCATTCAAGTTCCAAGATATTATATTGTAACGAACGGCCATCTATGACTAGATATCACATTAATATACACATAAAAGTAAACAAAACTAATGCTAAACCACCAGTGACAACAATGACAGATCGATAAAGAAATAAATGAGGTATGGTGGGTTATATCATTTATTCTAATCTGTATAGTATGAGGAGCCCAAATATAAAAACGAAAACAACAAGCCCAACAGGAAAAAAACCAGCACGCCGAGGCATGAACAACTGCCCTGTAATAGCTGGTTGGAAAACAAAAAAGAACCCAACTTCGTTGGAATCATGCAAAAAGCAGCCCATCCCCCTGCTCTATCATAATAACCTTTGGAGGATTAACAAAAGAACTCAATAACATATAATAAGAATAAGAAGACACTCAATAATAATGATCTACGTGATCTGAAAAAAACCCCAACCCACCCAGTGAACAACACAACAAAATATACATAACTTAAAGCATCACAGTGAGAACTAAATGTATAGAATTATGGCACCCAAAAGGAGAGAGTATAACCATTTTAATAACAGGGATCCTGACAATGAAGCAGCATAACAGTCAAATCACATGCTCAATATGGAGGTGATTTCACCATAACTGTAAGGCCATATATCAGGTCAGGCTAGTTATTAGTACAGCTGAGACCAATCCAGCGGTATCGTCAACAACGTCGCTGGGTAGAGTAGGAACACTGCAAAAAATCTACTTTAAAAAATAAGAAAAAAAACCCTTAAAATAAGAAAAATAATACTTAATTTTACCTAATTTTCTTGTTCTGTTGGCAGATGATTTTGCTTATTTTAAGTAATAATTGTCTTAAAACTAGAAAAAAATAAATAAATACATTTTTGCCTTAAAATAAGAAATTATATCTTGCCTAGATTTAGGCAAGACATAATTTCTTATTTTAAGGCAAAAATTACTTTTTTTTTCCTTTTTCTTTTTTTTCTAGTTTTAAGACAATTATTACTTAAAATAAACAACATCATCTGCCAACAGAACAAGAAAATTTTTCTTATTTTTTTAAAGTAGATTTTTGCAGTGAAGGGTTGCAATCCCTTCTTCAGAGAGCAGAACACGGGTTGGAAAGTTTTATGCTGCATTGCCGTATTTTTAGAATAGTTTGGAAAAAGTAATAACCACACTCAGCTGTGAGTTACCTGCACAAGGATTGGCAGTAAGTCTTCAAAATCACATGCCCGTCAGTGTTGTGAAGAAGCCTAAAGATTAGCGTGCATGGCTTATTTGCAGCAGAATTCAGTCGTCCAGCTTACACTCGGTGGGCTCTCTTGATCTCAAACGGTCCTTTCCCTGCTAGCAAAGGGAGCCATATCGGAAGATGCCGCTGAAAAAATGCAACAGCATCTCCCCCGCCTCATTCTCTGGCAAACCCACCAGACAGAGGTTCAAGTGACGATCACGGTCCTCCAACTCTGCCAATCAGCCCCATAGCTTTGAAAGATCGCCACTTACCACCTTAATCTTGTCTCTGTCCTGTCTACAAGCTGCCTGAAGTATATCTGTACGCTTGCTCAACGTTGCTAATGAAGTAGTCAGGACAGAAATCTCAGACTCGAATTTCCCCAAGCTTAGTATGAAAATTATTCATATCTTTGTGAATAGCTTTAATATTCGTGTAAAGTTCCACAAGAGTGAGTCAGTGCGGGAGAGATAAAAACTTATGCTGCCATCTTTGCCAGAGACATGAACTTTTTCAGATCATGAAAAAGTTCAATAGTTTTTGTCATTCATTTCAGAAAGTAAAACTCATATGTTATATAGATTCATTACACACAGAGTGAAACATTAAGCCTCTTTTTCTTGAAATTTTGATTATTGTGGCTTACAGATCATGAAAACCCAAAATTCAGCATCTTAGATAATTAGAATATTACATAAGATCAAGAGCCTCTACACACAGATGAATCCTAGACATGGGCTACACGTCTGAACTAGAGACAACGTCAGAAGCTTCTTACCTGGGCTGTGGAGACAAAAAGAACTGGACTGTTGCTCAGTGGTCCAAAGTCCTCTTTTCAGATGAAAGTAAATTTTGCAGTCATTCGGAAATCAAGGTCCCAGAATATGGAGACAGTGGTGAGGCATAGAATCCATGGGTCCTGAAGTCCAGTATAAAGTTTCTTGTGAACTTTCTCTTTGACCTTTAGTGCCAGCCTTCAGTCACTCCTGAAACTTTTCTCCACCCACTCCAACCGGCCTCACACTTCTTCTCCATTCCGCTGGCATTTTCTCACTCCCACCAGTGCCATTGAATAATTGAGTCAAAAATTTCACTGCCATTTCTCGTTGACATTTCCATACCACCACTGTTATGTCATGTTAGATTTGGCAAAGTGTTTTGCATCGGATACCCTTCCTGACACAACCCTCACCATTTACCCAGGCTTGGGACTGGCACAAAAGATACAGTGGCTAGTGTTACATAGTGGCTGGTTTAAAGTGGTGTAAGTATCTTCACGTAGGTAAATTTTGTGCACTAGATCTGCTCCCATCAGTGCAGTAATTAGAAATAGCGGGACAGTTGCAGATTAGTTTCTATTTAAGAATTTTCTTCTATATGTGGTGGAAAGCTGACGCACAACTGCATCAGAGTTAAATGTGCAGCCTCTTACACACTTCATGATTTTTGCACATATTGTGTTACCTGCTCTCTTCCAAAATATCTGCTTACATCGTAAAAACATTGGGAAATACAAGAGAGAAAGTGTGTAGTGTAAGGAGGGGCTGAGTGAGTCAGTGGGTGCATACCCCTATAATGAAATCAGTTTAACCATCTTAAATAGTTGAAAACTAAACAGAAAATGGTGGTGATGCTAATGGTACATGTGAAACACTGCAGTATTTTTGTGAAACACTGTGGTACACTACAGTATCCCATACAGCATAGTACAGTATGGTGTATAATGTGGTGTTCGGACAATGTCTATATCGCATAACATGCATTTTGACAGGACATATTGTAGATGTTAAGCGACGCATATCTGTACTTGTGTTCATTCACCATTCTTGTACAGCTGTAAATGAAAAAGTGCAATGTTGAATTATTTGTTTGTTTGTTTACAGTTAATTAATAAACTGAGATTATGCTCACCATACGCAGGAGCACTCATGACCTGGTGGCTATGGACGGCTGGCTGTACGCCGTCGGTGGCAACGATGGCAGTTCTAGTCTGAACTCCATTGAGAAGTACAACCCACGCAGCAACAAATGGGTGGCAGCATCATGCATGTTCACCCGCCGCAGCAGCGTCGGAGTGGCTGTGCTAGAGCTGCTCAACTTCCCGCCACCCTCCTCGCCCACCCTTTCCGTCTCTTCCACCAGTCTTTGACAGAGGGTTAAGACCCAGCTGAGCTCCAACGGCCTGCCCTGTGTGGCCAAGAGACGCAACTGCTCAGTGTGAGCTCTGGTTTCTGCCATGGACTGTAGCGGCCCTCTGCCGGGGCTACTTTCTGCAGAAAAAAAGAGGTAATAAATTAAGCAGGTTGAGTAACATTGGAGTAGAAAACAACAACACTTCTGTCCACATCACGTTGCACATTCTCTCCCCGATGCTTGAAAGTCCAGAATTCCGTCACTCTACCAGTTTGCAGTCATTTGTATATGATGTATACCGTAATTTTTTTATTTCAGAAATTATCGTATTGCAATAATATGTATAAAACTGAAAGAATGTTTTCACTAGTTCTTAGTGCTGCAACGCATGCTTAAGGAAATGTTCTCTTGGCACAAGAAAAACATTGTAGTGCTGCTGCTCCACACTAGGTAGCAGTAATGTGCAACACTGCCCCATTTCATCATTGTGCATGGAAGCACATGGAGAGATTTATACAGTGTAGAACAGGAGACTAATGACATAATGGGGTCCAGATATTTTGATCTGAGAGTACATGTTAAATGTATTTATTAAAATTAAATCTTATTTATTTTAGTAAGTGTAATATATGGTTTAAAACTTTCAGAAGGACTATTATCTTTACAAAAGAGATATATAATAATGACTTCCTTACATATCAGAAATGGTAAAAGATGCACAAGTGGTGAATTAATTTGAAGCTAGTGAATTTGTGATTGTGAAGACTTAAGTTTTAAGATTCAGTAATCCAATGATGGTTTAGAGTGGGGTTCTGTTTCCATAGCTATGTAACTAAAGCCTTTTGAGGCATACTTTCTGTGATTGTGCTATCTGTTTGACCATACGTCTCTGTTACTAACAAAGGGGGACACTGTGGCATTTTCATCAGTCAAATGCCTTTCTATAAATGTATAGCCATACTAAAAGTAGGTGTGACCTAGAACAACACTCATTATCACATATTGTTTGTCTAGAAAAAGACAAATATAATCGACCTACCTAGTAATTGATCTTGGATTTGTAATTGATTAGTGTAGCAACACACATACATGACACCTTAGAGGAACACTCTAGTGTTATTCAGACTATTCTGTATTCAGTAAGTCTATAATGTATGTACGAGTACCATTGATGGTTCTCTCGCTGCTTTTTACTGTGCTAAGAAGAGATTTAATAAGTCAAAATGAACATAATGAAAGGGCATGTGTTTTTTATCAGTGACTCAAATGGTTACAATGTGAATGCCTTAAGATGAGACATCAGTGAATGCCTTACCAAAATATTTTAACATGTAGCTGAAGCAAACCAGTATAAGTTTAATTCAAATTTCGAACCTCCCATGAGATGTTTCTATCAGCACGCAATCAGACCAACACAGCAAACACATAACCACAAATATTTTCCACTTAAAAACTATTCATGTTTCTGAAACAGTCAACTGTAAACATTTAGTCCAGAATTCTAATATAGACTGAGGAATTCATAAAATTATTTAGTTGAATTCCACAGCAAAGCATTTAGCAAAGCTTAGGGGAAATCCGAAGTTTCTTTTGTCAGTTCATTATGTATCCGATTAATACAACGTTCATTACTGATCATGAGACAGTGAGGTTGGTTAATTATCAAGTGTTCATGTGCACAAAACATGCTCATAAATATATTTTTTAAAATAAAAAAAGTTCACATTATAGTTGCTATTATTATTATTGCTGTATAACTAATTACCAAAAAGCAATGCCCACCATATTGTCTTCATAGGTCAAAATTGTATCATTCTGATTGAGTACAGTACTGTGCAAAAGTTTTAAGACACCATTAGATTTGCTGTTTTAGCAATACTATAATGACCATATATAATATATCGTTGACATTTGGGTCCAAAAACTTGATTTCTCACCCATAATACTCTTTTCCACTGATCTTCATGCCAATTTTGTGAGTTTTAACACATCTTAGCCTTTTCACCCTGTTCTTAAACTAAAAAAGTAGTTTCTTGGCTTCTACCAAAAAGACCATTACTGATCAAATGTCTTCAGTTTTTGGAGGGGTCAATGATAGTATATACTACTCTATTCATATATATCATATACTACTCTTATACAACATATAACTCATTTTCACTCACTTACAAGTGAAATGTTCTCTAACCAGAATATGTAACTTGCTGGGTTAAAATGAATGTGCTAATATATGCTAACTGAAGTTCATTAAAAAGTGTTTACTCTTAAAAACCTATATAAAACTTTCAACACTAAATAATATGTCACAATAATGACACGAATGATTTGTTAAAAAAGAAAAAAAAGTATTTTGCCTTTTGATATTACATACAAGTCTCTACATCTCACAGTAACATAGGTAAAGCTGTGAAAGCCTTTTAGGAAGGAAGCATTAAACCACAGCTTGGGCTAAATGATTTTCACATGAACAGGTTTTTCCAGTCTTTTCTCAGGATTTTTTGTGAGAGCCGCATCTACAATATGTGAATTAAAGATTAGGTTGAAAAATTATGGGGTGTTAATTTTTATGAAGTGCTGCTTTACAGCTACTACAGTCTCTTTACCTCAATTTATGAGCCCAGTTGTTAAGAGTTAAAATCTATAGTCACTTATCTGTTGAATATTTTGCTGTATTTTTGAACATTCACTGCTTTCACAGGTTAAACCTTCTGGTCTGAGTATATTTATTTATTTTACTTATATGAAGCTGATGATGGCATGGGTATTAGCAACTACCAATGCATTTTCCTTAGAGTAGATCGCTAACAACATTCAGACAGTATGTGAATTCAGACTGTGTGGGCTTAGGTTGAAAACAAGTGTTTACAACCAGTAAATGTGTTTCATCCTCAGTCACTGTCACATAGACTTTGATTTAAAATGTAGCATAACTTCTAAGAAGTTAGTTTTTGTTCCTTTTTTTAAAGGATTTTGTTGAATTTAAACAAACCCATTGTAGATCAGAAGATGCACAGGGAAAATAGTGTGTGTTAATCTTGATGTTCTTTACCTCTTTGTGTTGTGGGGATTTTGTCCTGATGGTTGAATTATTACCCAGGATAATGTTCCCAACAGAAACAGGCTGTGTACCTAGCTAGATATTCTTATCCACGTGCAATGTGTGTGTAACCTGGATTTTTTTGTTTGTGTTGTTGTTGTAATGTGTTGTGGCTATTAATTTATAAGCTTTTATTATATTTATGAAGGAAAAATATTTTTTGCACTATGGTCAGATGGAGCAATATGCTGCTGTACACAAAAGAAATAAAGCTGTTTTCAGGCATATTTGATCAACAGTGTTTTACATTCACACACCAAAGCTTTTAGATATCAACTAGACAAATAATTTTACAATAAAATATTTAAATTGCCATTTTTACCACTGTAATATGGTGTTTGGACAACATCCAGAGTATGACACTCAAATATCTCGTCTTTAGTTGGCAATTTCTAATTACATAGAAATAGTTTTAAATTCAGTCATTTTTAAGTGTTCAGAACAAAACATTAAAGATTAGTACCTATCTGTTTGTTTCATAATTGTTTATTTTAACCAGTTTATATAAAGAAAACACTTCAAGCAAGAAATATCCTTTCAGTTTCCCTGCATAAGTATCATTTATATTACCTTTTAAATGACATAATCTAAACTGGAATAGTGAAAACTGAAGGCAAAGAGAAGCAGCTACTGAATTTTAAAAATTGCAACTAGATCTAGCCAGTAACACAGAACTGTGTTAATAGGCTTGTTTAGAAATTTAGAAACACTACTGTATTATAAATGACTGATGACTGGGTATATGTGGGCACATTAAGCAAACTGTAAACAAAAACTCTTATTTTGCATTATTTTGCTGGGCACCATTTGGAAAACCCAACAAGTTTCTTAGGATTCATTTGAAACTGAGTTTCCAAAAATAGTTTATCTTCTTATTTCATTAAAACAACATAAAAATGCTCATTATTTCAGAGTCATTGCTATAAATCAGGTTGAAAAACCTGGTGCTTTTCTCTAGCTGTGGCATTTATAGAGATGACCGACCATCTGCAGGACTGGTTTAGCACTCTACAGCCAGCAGTGTCTTGCAGTAGTGTTTGCTTTCTGACTGATCCACACAAACAGCTGAGCACTCTCACTTTACCTTCCATGACCTCAGTAACAAGGCATGCACACCTGTATGCTCTTGCGCACACATGGAGTGGATGGAGTGTATAATAGTAACTAAATGGCACACCTTGATATATTTTTTTCTTTTTGGATGATGATTTCCACTATTAGACAGACTTGAGGCAGTCCTCTTGTTTCTGTATGGGTATTCGTTGGAAAGGAAGACCCACGTACTTAAGACGGGGGAGGAGATCAAGTCCAGCAGCATGCCTCTCAGCAAGTCTGGTAGACGGCGGTTTCACAGCTATGAGAGACTCTGATGACTTTACAGCCTGGGCAGGCAAGCACAGGCATACAGAAACCAATTGGCCCCCAATTCATCCAAATAATCCAACCTGTTCAAATTCACCCAGCAGCTTCAGACTAAACAGCTCTTATTAATCTCTTTAATGTTTTACTGTCCAGTATCTCATTATATTTCTGTGCTACAGTGGCAAATTTATGCCTGTAACCAGCTATGAGGTTATTGATATTATTTTGGTAATTTTTGAACTAAAATCATATTTGTTAAATACAGCTGGAAAAATTCAGCTTTTGTGATTTTCTCCAATGAGATGGGTGCGTGCTTAAGCCAGTTTGGACTGAATTGCAGGTGTTACAGCTGAGCCCTGATTTACGATGGGGATACGTTCTGACAAATCCATTCCAAAGCTGAATGTATCATAAACTGAGGAGTTTATGCACTATACTGTACATATCATACTGCCTACCTTAAATATGTTAAAACACTTACACTAACATACATTTGGGCAAAAGACATGAACACAAATCTTATTAACAAAATGTTAAATATCTCATGTAGTTTATTTAATAATGTATTAAAAATGAAAACGAAAACAAAAAGGTTAGTCCACGGGCATTACTGGTCAATTCAGTTAGCTGGTTGGTGCCTGGATGACCAACATCTGCTAATCTGAGATGATACTGTATATTGGTTGCCCTGGGAAAAAAAATCAAAATTCAGAATAACATTTCTGCTGAATATTTATGTATATTATTGGATTCCCATCATAAAGTCAAAATAATAAAATGCAAACGCAGCTCCTTACATCATCAGCATTTTTGCTGACAGAAGTGGAAAGGGTTTCAAGCTCCACATCACACAGGAACTGACTGTGGAGGTTTTGGTGACCTTTTATCACTGCTCTGTAGAAAGCATAATGACATGAAACAAAGCATGGAATGCCAACTGCACAGTAGCAGAAAAAAGCTCTCCGGAGGGTCATACACACTGCCCCCAAAATAATTGGATGGTCCCTGCACTCAGTGGAGGGCATCGTCAGAGCACACTGCTTAAGAAGGTCAGGCCAGAAGGATTATGAAATATGCATCTCACCCTGGAAACAATATTCTCTCTGCTTGAAAACTAGGTGGTATCAAAAGACCCAAACTCAAAAAGACTCAACCCCCCCATTGCTAAACAAATACTGAATTCACCCCCTTTCTTCAGTATACAGAGGTACCTTGAGATACGAGCTGCTCCACATACGAGTTTTTCAAGATACTAGCCGTGGCTCGAGAAAAATTTCTGCTCTAGATATGAGCTCAGTTCCAAGATACGAGCCGAGCTTCGTGACATCACGATAGTCACGAGTTCATCATGTTGCAATATAGTAGGGCACTCAGACAATGCAAGTGTGAACAGAAACAACAGAAAGCCTAAAGGGAGAAGAACGAGGGAGAGAGAGAGAGAGAGAGAGAGAGAGAGAGAGAGAGAGAGAGAGAAAACACAGCACAGCAATATCTCTCCAACCTCCCCGTTAGTCCGGCTCATCTGTCGCAAGGTAAGATTACAGCACCGTATTTTATACATTTTTCTTTTCTTTATTTTTTATGTTTCATCTATGTATAATTGTCTTTTTCTTAATTAAGAACATGTATTTGTTCATAATTTAGGATATTTTGGGGACTTGTCAGAGGGCTGGAACGGATTAAATCTATATCCTTTATTTTAAATTGGGAAAATTTGTTTGAAATACAAGCTGTTCTACTTACGAGCTTGGCTCTGGAGCGAATTAAACTTGTATCTCGAGGTACCACTGTAATTATAATTTAAGTGCAAAGGGCTTCAACATAAGCACAAATAATACTGTTCTGAATTGCATTAGTTCTGTTAGTAGTACACAGCATCTTTTCCAGGGACGTCCACACATTTTTCAACAAGTCAATGCAAAACCAAATGCTGTACATAATTACAAAGGTATGACTGCAGAAGAGGAAGGTACAGTAATACCTCGACACTTTCGCGCTTCAGCTATTGCAGCTTCACTCTTTCGCGGGTTTTTATAAGATATTAATGGGAAAAATACTGGGTTTTCTACTGAATTCGATCGGTGGAAAATATATTTTATGAATTTTTTACATGAAAAAATCCTAAAATGTATAAAAATATATTACAAATATTAATTCTAACTAATTATTAGGTATTACAATGTTATTATTAGCTGTGGTTTATCCTTTAACCAGACCACTGATGTAATAGTGGAGCTGCTTCTTCTGGGTCTTTAGGCGCCACAATTAGGCGGTCTTTATTGCCATCTAGCGGCGAGGTGCTGATGCACGCCTAATTGAGTTCAGCTGTGGTTAGGCATTTTAAGGGGTTTATAAAGCCTTAATATAGTGTATAAATACTTAAATAAATATACCGTTTCTACTTCGTGGATTTTCAGTTATTGCGGGTGGTTCTGGAACCACGATAAACGTGATCCCGCGATAAACGAGGTATTACTGTATAGGTACATTGCTCGCTTATCCGCAGTCCTGAACTGCCCCCAACAGAGAATATTTTGAAATAAAAATTATGAGACAAAACTACTGTTGCACACCTTGAAACATGTTTGAAGGAAGAATGGGACAAAATAATAACTGAAACACTTAATCGCTTGGTTTCCTTGGTGCCAAAATGTCTTTTAAGTGTTGTGAGATGGAATGGCAACATTACAAAGTGGTAAATGCTTTATCATAAATGCTTTATTCAAATGTTTTTTGGAATGTATTGCAAGCCCTGAACTGCAAGAATGGATGTTTATTAACAAATCAAATGAATACAATGAGACAAAACATGAAATGTATTGGGTTCATACTGTCCACACTGAAATAAAAGTCAATGAAGAAAGAATGCACTTTTTTATTAGAATTTGCATTTTGCATTTGCATATTTTTGGGTAGCGTTGGGGCAGAGCATTTCTACAGAGAACACAGAATGTGCATGTCATAGATGAAATACTAGTCCATTATAGGCTTGATCTGTATCTCTGTTATGCTTATATGTCCCATTGGTCTGAAGGAAGTGGTATGACTCAAACCCAGGTCCCTGTGGAGATGGGATAGTATGTTAGACAGGCAACCATGTACATATGGAAAATTTAAATGGAGTTTCTTTTATAATGAAGCTTTATGGATTGCACGCTGGTTCGATTCCCAGTCTAGCATGTCCCATGTGGGTTTTCCCAATGTACTCCACTTTCCTCAAGTATTTCAAAGACTTGCATTAGGTCAGCTGGTCTCTCTACAGTATTCCAGTGTAAACGTATGTGCATGTGCCCTGTGATGAATTGGTGCATTTTTAAAATTGCAAAAATTTTTAAACAAAAATCAACATAAATTGTTGGCCAGGGAATGCTAAAGTCATCCAGGGAGTAGAGCACATTTAATTTCTTAAGAATATCCCCTATCCTCCTGAATTAACTAGTACAGATAAGTATAACAAAGTGCAAATGTATGTTAGTATTACCTTTGAAGCTATTAAGGTTACTTTTGCAATACCTCAATGTGCTTGTACTTATTTAAATAGGTCAACTGTGTGTTGACAGCTGAACACTCTACCCCAGGAATTCATATGTGCCCCTTATTGACTTTGGACTGCTGAGGGTTGCCATAATAAATAGACATCATGTTACATAGCCCTTATAAAAGTGGGATGCTGTTGTATCAGCAAGTAGATAATATATTTAATATCGGCTAATTTATCATATCTTGCTAGAATTATTATGAAAATCAACTTAGTTCAAGATATGTATTGAGGCAAGCAAAAGTAACAGAGATTATGAAAAGATTTTAGCTCATAAGACTACTGAAAATGTAAAAAGTGTCAAAAACTCTTAAAATTAATTGTTTAACAATTTATTTTTAACTCGAAGATACATTTTGCTTATATTTAAGATATTTCCACTAGCAAATGTTTGATTAACTGAAAAGTTGAATCTCAAATAAAAAAAAATACATACTTAAAATATGAAAAAAAAAAAATTCTGAAATGTATGTATTGTGTTAAAAGAATTTTCACTCAAATTGTTGTGCTGATTATAACTTAAGATTAACTTATTCCAATTCAGGGATGTGATCTGACAAACCTGGCTCTTCATCAATATACTTTTACTTGTTAACTTACAAACGGCACATTCTTCAAATGTCACAGAAACACATTTATCCTGAATTCATGAGTAGTGGTGTAAGTGTTTAGTCCTCAGGTCAATAAACATTTTACAGAACTAAATGAATCATTGGGGATCCTTCTTAATTAAATCAGGAAACCTACAGTAGCTAAAAAAAATCAAATTAATTACTGACAGCCACTTCAAAGGGTGAACAGTGTAGGTTTTTTTAGGACCATGAGAACTTTTACACTGAAGGTTCTCTGTTGCACACCTAATGCTATAGTTCTCTACCATATGCTCCAATAAACAAAGGCATAGGTGTGAAGTTAGCACCCTAGTAGTCCCCGCTAAGTCTGGAATAACACTGAGATGTCCCCATGTAAGGGTCTATTATCACCTCTCTAGTGGACAGCAATGACTATTGATCTGCCAGTGTGTTTGTGTGAACGTGTAGGCCAGAGTCTCATATTTATAAATACGTGGAGTATGTAGAGAAAAAATGCACATATGCTTTCTCATGGCCTTGTAAGTAAAATAATAAAAGGTTAAAGGACAAGTGATTCATTGCTTTTAGTCACTGTGTTTCAATGCATTCCTTTCTTTCTGACATTCTTTCACTTTACTTACAGGAAACCCTGCTGAATATTTTAAAAAGAATCCAATCCCAGTAGTATAAAACTGGAATATTATGTTTTCTTTAGGAAAATCCTCTTCACCCGGTTAAAAAAATAACCGCGTTCATAATATGTTATGAAACAAATGGTTTTTCACTGTACTGTGGTAAAACTGAAAGAATGTAATATAA
>JAVSBU010076936.1:0-13653 GCA_033118015.1 Loricariichthys derbyi
AGTGATCAGTGAAAACAAGGCACTCAGTTATTTATAGTGATGTTACACAAATGTGTCTGTCCTGTTACGTGAATAAAGTTTTATATATATTTACATTTATATATGTATGTATGTATATAAATGATATAATTAAGCAGTCAATAAAAAGTTATCTTTTTATTGTTATTTATGATGTAGTTGGCTATCAGTTATTACAAATAATAAGAAAATTCTTGTGGGTTTTTTTTGTCCCAATGTCCCCATCATATGACGAAGAGCAAATAATGAGTCACATATTGTATATACTACACCTAATAATAAAGTATGAGTGAAATTCTACAATAGATTAGGATTCAAACTACAAAAATAATTAACAAACAGGAATTTTTTCGAGCAGTGCAATCAATTTCTGCTTAAATCATCCCACACTTACTCTCGAGGCAGATTCTAAGGCTTGCTCTTCAAAACTACGCACTGCTGCCTCACTGCGTTTATCTCTCAGCTCCATCTCCTGTTTGAGAAACCAGACATTCCTATTTAGCAAAAGCTTTAAGTTGACCTTTAATGACCTCTGGTGGATTTATGAGCCTGACCTGTGTGAGCTGAGCGATGGACACCCGCAGTACAGACGCCTGATCATGGGCTTCCTGCTTCTCCGACTGTAGATCACACACAGTGCACTTCAGATCTGCTGCTTCAGCCTGGCTCTGGGCCAGAGATAACTGCAGCTAATCACATGATCAGGGTGAGGATTAATTAGTGAGATATAACCTAAAAACAAACAAATAAATAAAACACACAGACCAGCTCGATCCTGTCACTCAGCTCCTTGCACTTGGTCGTCTCTGTGATCTTGGACGTCTCCAGGGCCTGCTGGTGGTCCCTCTGCTTCCTCTTTAAGACAGACTGATAGTGATGAATGCTACTGTCCTTCTCCTTCAAATTATAAAGGAGGAGTGAAATTAACACTGATATTATTACAATTAATAATCAAACACAGTGGAGCCTGAGCCTCTCTTTAATCTCCAAAAAACTCAAAAAAGGAGAACAACAACTACTGTGAGATTATAAGAATATTATGCATATTATTTTGTTAGCCTATGGGTGCGATTTCAGACACCCCATAGCCTCTGTGGTGCTGTCCCTGTGAGAAGACGTACTGAAAACATCTCGATAGGTATAAAGTTTCTCTTTACATTCACTTATGTCACATTTTTAAATTTCACTTATTTCATGTCTTTATTGATTTTATGTATTATATTCCATTGCTTTATTAACACATTTAATCAATAAGCACATACAAATATAAGTGTAAAAAACAATTATTGAAGGGTCAGGAACAGATTAATCCTATTTGCATTAATTCTTATAGGGAAATTTGATTTCCGACTTTGAATGCACTTTGAATTCGGGAAGCAATTAAGGTCGAATTCCAAGGTTTCACTGTATAATCAATCAGAACATCCTTATGACATAGATGTGTACTCTACTATACAGCCATCAGCCAAAACATTTAATTCCCTTGGTCTGCAACGGTGTTTAGATCAGTGCTTTGTGTCAAATCAACATCCACTAGAACCCAAAGCATTACAATCCCTCCACCGTCTCATCTTATACCTACAGTCCATCCTGGTGCTATCACTTCCCCAGTTAAAGTGGTCACAGAAAGCAGGACTCATAGGACCAAACCACCTTCTTCCATAGCTCCAAGCTCCATGAGGCGCACAACTTGACTCATACAAGTTTAAGCAATAGCAAATGACAAGTGCCAAGTTTAATCTTTATTTTCAAAATACACCAAGTACCAAATCCGATGAGTTCCGAGGTACAGTCTGCTTAGACAAGACAACAAAGTGACCAATTTGAAAAAGGTATACGAGGATGTGTTACCATCAGTTCCTGCTCGAGCTGACTGGTTTTGATAGCAGCCTGTGAATAAGCAGAACTTTTCTCCTGCAGCTGTTTCTCCAGCACAGTGAGACGTGAGTTCTTCTTCTTCAGCTGCACAGATATGCGTGAGCAGAGACATCAATTAGCTTTATACTGCGTTATCAATCATTTGGAATTTATACTGCAAAGCTATTAAGCTCCTTACAGAATAACAGACTAGAATGTAGCATTAATGAAAGCACCTCCTTCTCCAGTGTGGTGGCCCGAGCAGCTTTATCCAGGAGCTGGTTGTGGAGATGCTGATAGTGAGAAGCTCTCTGGGCGATTGAGGTTTGGAGAGAGGAGATCTCCTCCTGTGCTCGATCGAGTCTCTCCTGGAGGCTCCGGGCGGTACTCGTCTGCCTCGCTTTCTCCTTCTCCACATTCTGCAGCGCCACCAGAAGCTTCTGATACCGCTCGCCTAGCAGAGAAAGATCTGGCTCATTCATCACATTAACAACCGGCAGACAGAAGGACGAGATAAAGGGATGTTTATGGGGCTAACGTTAGAAAATATGCTTTTTTTCCGCCAAATTCCATTTTATCTCCCCCCCCCCCCATTTCCCTTTTTTATGGATTTGTAGATTCGAGTATTTTTCTTTAAGAAAATAACTATAATTAAACAAGAGAAAAACTGCACCTTTGTTTTTAAATTGCCGCTATAACATTTATCAATGTCACAAATGATATAAATGCAAATTGTACGCATAAATAAGGAAAGATTCAGGAAGCAGATTTTATAACAGTTTATAAAAGTGCAATTTATAACTTAAATCATTCAATTTCAATAAACCTAAGTCCCTTCAGTAAGGCCTTTAAATTATTAAGACACTGATGGTTCCAGTTAAAACTACAGATGCACCAGTGGCACTAAAAAAAACAAAATCTAACGCTTCCTCAGCATCGACATACATCAGCACCGCTCTCATAAACAAACCCGCAAGCGGCTGAGCCGAGTTTAAAGCTCCGTATATGAGCTGAATTCTGAGTTAGTGAAAGAACCAAGTTTATGTTCTCGCAACAGATACTGAAAGTAAATGTTCACATTATTTTACCAGTAATAGATATGTAATATTGGATTATTTTCCTCAATAAATTAAATGACCAGGTATGATATTTTTTCTCATTTGTTTAATTTAGCTCTCTTCATCTACTTGGGACTGTGGTAGCCTAGTCGAGTGCTGGTCTGCCTTTGGCGTCTCACCTGTCTTGTGCTGGAGAGACTCCATAGCTGGACTGGAGACCAGTGAGGGCAGGTGACAGGGATTCGTACACAATGCTCCGTCACGATTCTGAAAACCAGCCAGACACAAACTTACTTATGCAAACAATAAAAGGCAAAGCGTCCAGTCGATTCCAGTCATGTGACTCTCACCTCTCTTAGATGGAGCATGTCCACGATGCTCTCCAAGCTGGCCAGCTCTGCTCGGCTCTGCTGCAGCTCTACGTGAGCCTGGTTCAGCCTCTGCTCCTGACAGGCTGTGAGGAGACGCAGGTCTTCCCTCTCCCTCCTCAGACTCACCACCTCCTCCAGCTGCACCTCCTTCTGCTGCAGCTCCCTCTGCCCCCGGTTCAGCTGCTCAGAGACCTGCTGCACTCGGGCCTGCAGCTCCAAACGCTCGGCTGAGAGAACCTCCTGGGTCTCCTTCATCTCTCTACCGAGGAAACGACAGGTGAAAACTTCATTATTTAATGAATTAATCACTCACCTAGGTTTGGAGATGTCTGTGGAACGTTTCTCACCTGAGGTTCTGACTCATCGTCTCTCTGTCTTTCTCCAGCTCTGTACATCGCACCTCCAGCTCCTCTCTATCTCTGTCACACTGGATCAGAGTGGCCTTCAGCTTGCCCTCGTTCTCCATCACCTGCACCCAAGAGATGAGCAGGTTCCACCGAGTAAGAGTGAGCACAAGTGAACATAAAATCACTCTGCTACAGCTCGTCCACTTCCCCAGTCCATGACCTACTGAAGGAAGGACAATAAAGGCTAACAACCAAACCTAATGGAGAGTGACTGTGATTAACGGACTGACTAAGCTCACTCTGTTAGCCATCTATAGCTCTATTTGGACCTGGCATCATTTTACCTTTTACAGGAGCCACTCAGATATTTTACTTTATGTCTGTGATTTCCTCTTTCTATAAGTGATTATAAATAGGTATAAATCACTACCTAGGAGCCAGACTGAATAAATAAGTTTATAATTTATGTAGTTTATAAATAATACTGGTTTAGGGTGTAGTGAGTGAAAGCAGCATCACCAAAAGTATTTGTTTTGCTCGTTTTGGTCTGACATATTTATTATTCACCTATGGAAATGTAACTGATAGAAAAGGGTGTGTCTCAATATTTTTGTACATAATATATCGTGTATATATAAAAGGCACATTTTAGACTAAGATGAGGGTGGTGAGCACCTTTTTGAGTTTCTCAGCCACTTCTTCTTTGTAGCCTTTGAAGGAGGCTGTAAGTTTCTCTGCATTCCAAAGCGCCTGGTTCCTCTGCTGCTCCGTCCTTTAATTAGAGGAACAGTTCTTAGGTTAATATTAAATGCATTATTACACATAAAACAGTCAAACCTGAACAGCACCTGTTTTAATCATTCACTAATAAGACAATGATTTGATTATAATTATTTACATGCCAATGAATCACTAATATCCCCCACTTACCGCTTCCACTGTTGAGTTCTATCAGCCAGCTCTGATTTAACTGCATCCAGCTCCTCTTTGAGCTTCTCCACCAGTCTGTTAGTGAGCAGTGTGGCCTGGTCGCTCGCTGCACGTTTTATCTCGGCTTCCCTAAAGAAAAGTTCAAATGTCTTAAAGATACTCAGTGAACGATTTCATCAGAAAAGGAACAGTATTTACCGTAGAGCTTTGGAGTAAGCGTCCAACTGTGACTCCAAGTCCAGGACCTGCTCAGTCATCATGGACATGCTGGAGGTCTTAGCTCCTGTGGAGGAGCCTAGAACATGCAGCTAAGGATCAGGATAAAATCACAGAGTTAGTGTTAACGTTAGAAACAAAGAACGACTTGCAAGTCTCACAAGTGACAATTCAATGAGATTTGAGAATCAGTCACATTTTTCATTCCCAGTTTACTGATCGACAACTGGCTCCGCCCCTTTGAGAGGTCAAACTGCCATGTTTATTACATTCTAAGAAGTTTTCTTCTGTGCAAATCACACCGTCCCACTGCCAGTGAAGTGCACAGATTGAGACGTGGTTCAAAAATAACACATTGCAAATCATTTGTCCAACAGCCATTAACCTTTTGTCCTACAATTTTTAGCATATACAAAATTACACCAGACCCCCCCCCCCCCCAAACACCCAGAGACCCTGTAACCTTAAAGCAATTGGCTGTAATGTTTTCATAGTTAGCATTTAACCCACTTGCAACTTGTTAAAAATAGTATTAAAAGTTCAACCTGCTACTATTAAGTTGTATCTAATAAAGTGGCCAGTAAGTATAGTTATAAAAGAAAACGTGTATGAATTGTAAATTGTTCCCTCAAAAATAACTGATATTTGTATCATTTTGTATTAACTTGTGTTTCAGACCTTGGACTTGGAGCTGGCCAGCTCGAGCTGCCTGTTCTCCAGAACCAGAGACGAATTCTCCTGCCGGACAGAGCTGAGTTTCCTCCTGAGCTGAGCCGCTTCATTCTCCATGTATCTGTGCGATCCAGGCTTTGGAGGAACATCATAAAGAACCCATAGGAAATATCAGAAGGCTTCATATGTATTCATAAACTTTAAGTCACTCACTCAAAGTTCACTCACTCTGTAATCACAGCCGTGTGCCGGCACACGTTTAGGGGTGCTGGATCTCTCCACCCTTCCTGGGTATGAGGATGCTTTTACGATATCGGATTCCTGCAAGTCGTCTAAGGTGAGGTGAGCTGGGAAAGTGTCAGACTCTCCGCCATCTTTGTGCTCGGCAACAATCTCATTTTCTGACTGGCTGTTTAAAACAGTGGAGTTTTAGAACATCTCAGAGAGAGAGAGAACTAACTGGTGTATTAAATAAGGTTATGATTGGATGTGTATGTGTGAGATCAGTCACTATTGGTTAATACAAATCAGCTCTCACCTTAACTGCTCACCCAGAGCTTGCAGGTTCCTCTCCGTTATCAGTAATCGATTTCTTAGAGATATCACATCATCCACCAGCTCTCTGTTTGTGTTACACATTGGTCCCTCTCATAACCAAGTGTTCACGAGACCGGTTAACACTTTCTGTCAATCCTGAACTGATGCTGCAGAACTCACCTCAGTGTCTGTAATAAAAAGAGGCAGTTTTTCTGAGTGTTTCAGAAATCAGGCTGTCACTCTTTTGTTGTTCAATATTAAAATCTGTTTGCTAGACTAAATAACAGTGATACCCACTTCCATTTTCTACAGTTTACTATATATAGCCTATTGTCTTATTATTTATAATATTATTTATTTATTGTCTTATTTATTTATATTTTCTTCTCAACACTTAGGGAGTTTTTCCTTGCCACTGCCACCCCCGGCTTGGCTTTGGGACTAATTAGTTGTAAAGCTAATTTGAGGCAATGCTCCCCTGCAAAAAGCAAACTAGAAATAAATGTCTTAAACGTTTTTTGACTTGACATCCAGCAAATCCCAACATGTGATCTATGAAGAAGTCATTGTTATTTATACCTTTAATAGTTTGCTTTTTGATATTTCTAGGCTTACATGCCTACGTAAAGGTGATATTTCACAATAATGAGACATGTCTGAGGTTATTAAGCTATTAAAAATAAAGGAAAGTAGATAATAAAGGAAAATAAAGGACACAAAAATGCTATATTATTGACTGCTAGAGTTCCTGAACACTCAGGTGAATTCAAAGTCAAATTCAAACTGGAAGAAAAGTTATTTGAATAACAATTTTCCAATAATTTATCAAGCTGTCCGTAAAAAAATTACTGTCTAAAATAAGTGAAATTAGAGCTTAATTTAAAAGCTGATGTTTATCTTACCTAAACAGTCAACAGGTTGTCAAGCAACCAGTTAGCTTAGCATAGTTACTCCTTTCTACCTTTCCTGCAGCCGAGTAACACACGAATTACTCGTTTTACACATCTATATACATAATGTATAACTACTGCAACGATATATAACTTTTATATTAATTATAAATATAAATATCTGCTCTCTTTACTTTATGCCACATTACCGACTTAGCTTCTACTGCTATGGGATACAAACAAACCCCCACCAACGCACTATGCTCACAGCTGATTGGCTGATAGAGAAAACCTCAGCTCTGATTGGTCTATAGGAGGCCGCGAACGTTGCCGCGTCGAGAAAACGAATCTTGAAAAACCGACATGAGCGACAAGACAGCGGTGCAATCACAACATGAGTGGACAGCACGGGCATGCTGACAAACCAATCAAAGCATGGAAGGCGGGATTTGTCTGAAAACGGGTATGGAAAATACGATCCGCGCACCAAACTTGAGGCTATATAACGTCTTTCGCACATAATCACAGTATTTTGTTCTAAAGCTTGGCATTGCTCTATAAATGACGATTTGTTGAACTTACACAATATTAGAAGTTACCCAAGTACTTTAGGGGACAAACTGAAGTATAACGTTAAGGCCAAATGTAACAAACCATTACTAAGTCAATTAAGTAAGTCATGAGACTGTGGTAGCCTAGCGATTAAAGTACTGGACTATGGATCAGAAAGTCCAGGGCTCAAACCCAAGCTCTGCCAAGCTGTTACTGTGGGGTCATTGAGCAAGAACCCTTAGCCCACAGTTACTTGGATTATAAGATTGTGTAAGTTACGCCTGCTAAATGACATAAATAAGTTCAGACAGCTCTCAAGAAATCTAGTAGATCACCACAAGAACATCTTTGTTTCCTTTAACTTCAAAAGCCAAGGTCTTCTATAGGACTGATTATGTTATCAAATATTAAAACTACATTATAAATACACTGTGGACACCAGCATTTCATTTCAATATGTCTGTCCTCCTCAACGACCCTCCACACTGATATTTAGACTTTCCACTACATTTTGGAACAAGACTAGTGAGATTCACCTCTGTTCAAGCTGGTCGAAATGTAAATTATGTTGCATTAAAGGTAACTGGACCCCTCATCAGAAAGGCTTCTTCAGTTCTAGACTTTCAGACTGTTGGCAAGAAGTAAGAATTAGCTTCCCTACAGTCACTGTGGTGTTGTCAAAGATTTCAGATGAACAATTTAAAATTTGTCCATTGCTCTCTGCAGAGTTACTTGTGATTTTCTCTTCTATTGGTGGTGAAAGGGACCAGTCATCAGCTGCACCCCTCTCATCCTTTAGCAAACTGGGAGGAAAAAAAGCTCATCTCACAAAACCCATTTTGAAAAAATTTATTCTTTGGCTATAGAAGCCTGCTCAAAGCCAGTTATAAAAAACAAAGAACAAAAGCTGTTTGGATCCAGTACTGCTACACCACGTGAGAAACGTTTAATACATTTTACTTAATACGAGATATCAAAATAAACGAGGTATCAGCGTTGAGATCCAAAACCTGCGCTCAGAGCCGAGTGGTTAGATAAAAAACATTAACACAGGGAATTCGGTAGGAGAACATTACAACCTGGATTTGAACCATTTAGGAGGAAAAAAAAAATCCAGAATTTAATGCTACACAATACGACTAGGCATGTGCCAATGGGACGCTCATGACACAGTAGACACTCATGTGGACGCATAATATTGTCAGTAGGCAGCATTTTTAGGCTCTTAAGTTCCTTCAATCCAAAAAGCAGAACAATAAAAGCATTTGACACACACACACAAAAATAAAAAAACCCTTTATGGCAACTGGTGTTGGAAGCATTAACTGTCACACTTATCCACAATAAGGTGTGGGTCTTATGTCACTATTTCTAAGAAAAATAGGATCATGAATTAGAACGTATTTAACCTTGATGAAGGCTGAAGGAAGTTTAATGTCGGCACATGCTTAGAGGTGTCCAATGTAGCCCTTTTTCTTGAGGGAAAAACTCGAAGTATCTTGTATTGATCTGTTATTCAGTCACTTTGGGTTAGTGTAAATAAATAGCACAGAGGTTTGCCAAAAAGCCTGAGACAGTTGTAAAAAAATATTGCCGTTGTGTTTTTATGAAGCAGACATTAACACTGGACGACAAGGGTTTTGCTTCTTCAACACTTCTGAATGTACTAAATAGATTAGAGTTACTGATCACAAAAATCTATCATCATGTACCATTGTGAAGATAAACTTATGTTTAGGTGCAAAATCTGTTTTATTCTACTAGTATTTTTGCCCAAATCACAAGCTGTTTCATCTGTCCTGGGAATGTCTGAGAACGTTAAGTTAGATGCTGGCAGACAAGCTATAAAAGCTGAACACATTTATAGACATGTTCTTCAGCCAGTGGCATAGTGAGCATACTTAAGATTTGCTCTTTAGGAAGATCTGATACAGCAGAAATGTCTTGTCCGTCTCACAAAAGCTGCCGTACATTCCATTTCATCTGTGGCGAGGATACGCTTAAGGCTAAGATGCACCATGACTGCAATTATTAAGGAAGCCTATCAGCTCTACTTCAGATGGAAAATCATTGACCAAAATAAAACAAAGAGAGAGGGCTTGACTCAGTTACTTAAAAATCGTTGCCATTTGCAGTCCTGATGTTACTGAAATGAGAAGGATGAGCTGACACTTACTTCTCTCTGACTAATAAATATGGGCTTATCTAATAAAAATAAAGATATTGAATAACCCCGATCTGCCTTTAGCCATGAGCGCAGTGCCACATTATGCCAGTTTTGTCAACATCAAAGCCACTAGAAGAGAAGCAGAATTAAACAGCCTGATCAGGGACTTGGCTCAAGATGATTCATGGATTAAATTAAATTCCTATATAATTCAGCAAATCTGAAGTGATTTGTGTGTTCAGTTTGACATTCTCTATTATAATCTCACTTGTTTCTGGGAGCAAAACTTCTGAATTTGTTGTCCAGTGCAACGTGGCACAGGAAAAGAACAGAAAATCCCAAAGTGTCACCCAGATGAGTTGCATAGAATGAAAACTAAGCTAGAACACAAAAATACAGAAAACCATAGTATCTACGAAATAAAGATCCTTGAGCTTCTAATAGTGTGCATATTTAACTTTAAAACATGTTCAAAAACAGTCAGAGGTTGTTTTTTTAATAAACAGTTCTCAGTTTTTAGGGCAGCAGTTAACGGGATGAACCAGAGCTCCACTCCACATGCAACACGAGGTACTGTTACACAGGATCATGCTGCATAGAATTGGCACCATCTTTTAAACACATGAAATGTCAAAGCACTCGGCTGGCACAGCGGACTCGCAAGCCCAACCCCAGATCTGGGTTCAGACTGGGCACGGACCCGGCTGGCTGTGTGAGGGAAAAGCTTCAGATTCTCTCCTGGTGCCCCAAGGGTAAAACAAGATAAAAGTTTACAAGAATCTCATAAATGTCATTTTCTAAGTGATTAAATATGCCATTCAGGACTAGCACCCCCCCCCCCCCCAAAAAAAAAAAACATTCAGGTTTAATACAGAATTAATGCTGTTAAAGGCTTAAAGGAGTAGTCTAGCCAAATCAAGATTTCCTTTTATCTGTTAGCTAAGACACATTCACCATCTTTAGTTTGCTTGTTGTATTTCCTACTGAAACAAAGCAACACCTTTGTTTTAACTTTTAAGACTAAGCAGGTTTTAACACACCTGGGGAAATCGTGTATTTATTACTGACAGGTTAATTATTTCTTAAAATAAAAAAAAAAATTATCAGCCTTTGAGAATATCTGGCTCGAGTTGGAAACTGCAACAATACTGGAGGAACAGGATTAATGTGCAATCAAGCTTGAATGAAAATGTACAAAAGGTAATAAAACAAACAAAAGTGCCCTACTAGAAAAAAAAGGTTCTCTCAGGCTCAACAGAAAAGAAAAGTGGACTGGAAAGCGGAGAAAAAAAAAAAAAAAAAAAAATCTCATTCGACCTCGTTCTGCAGCAGCATACAGCGTGGGTTTACGTTTGGCTACCTGCACATCAGCACCATCACTGGAACAATTTAACAGTGGATTCTGTTTGGGTTTTATTCCAATCCTGCCTTTAACGCGCAAACGTCGACTTCCCCTCACCAAACCTCTCTTTGGAAGAACCGTTTTAAATCACATTCCAGAAAGTAATCAGGAGGGAACGACAGCACCGTAGATGTCGCTTACCCAGAAGGCACTGTGATCTTAAATTAAAAAGGGAAAAAAAGGCAGATGATGCTGTTTTTAGGGTTTAAACTGAGTCCAGACTGAAGATGCACAAAGTGTGAGGTTAATACACGAACGAGAAATCCCATATTCACAGTAATGTGTACGTGTTTGGTTACAGAAGTTCACTGTGATGCAGCAAACAAGATACGACACGAAGAAAATAATATAAAAATACTGAAAAGCAAAAACATTAAAACCATACACAAAGAGTTTACATGCACTTAATTATCTGATAACTGCAGAAAATTTAAATTGTCAGCAATCTGATCAGCGAGTTTACATGCACTGAAAAATCTGATAAAGTCTAATCTCTGGATTTATGACTCAAATATTTCTACTTTGCAACCGGCCAACAATCTCATAGAAAGCTATGACTTAAAAAAAAACCCCAAAAAACCAACCAAACAAAAAAAACTATTAATTAAATAAATGACTGAAAAGTACTGTCTCTCCACAAAAGTGCTTGGTAGCACTTGGTTCAATTCCAGGATTGTCAAATCCAACAAGAAAAAAAAATTAATGAGTTCATTTTAAAAAAAAAAGAAAAAAGATGTCGTCTCATAAAACAAGTGGACCTGGCAACCCTGTTTTGATACCTTTACTTACATATATGACATTTAGCAGACGCCCTTATCTAGAGCGACTTTACAATTGATACATTCTTACAATCCAAGTGATTGTGGGTTCAAGGTCAAGAACAACAGTGGCAGCTTGGCAGAGGTGGGATTTGAACCCTGGACCTTCTGGTCTGTAGTCCAACACCTTAACTGCTAGGCTACCATATGCTCAGAAATCCAAATACACAGTTTCCCACGTCCTAAGAAATCCAGTTTGAATTTATCATAAATCAATTACAGAATATATATTATTTAGTATATATATATAGTGCTTATATTAAAAGCGTTTAAAATGCAAACACCAACATTCCGTGATACATTTCCAGTGCTCATCATTCCCATCAGGCCATTCCCTAAATCACTCACAACCGTGTGCTGGACAATTTGTTTAACGTGTTTAAAACAGGACCACCATCGTTACACCGTCATTAACATAAATAATAAAACAAAATAACCTTTATGTAGTATTTAACGTCTCATGTAATTTACTGTACTTAAAGTGACAAACAAATCCGATTATCATGTGGCCATGGCGTTTCCTCACTACATTTCCCAGTGCTCGTCACTCCCACCACGTGCAGGAAGAGTACGGTCTAGACAAGGAATCTGAAATTTAAAATACAATTACTCCTGAATATTTACTAATGTTATAAACTGATTTCCACCGTAAAGTTGAAATATCGTGTATCAGATTCCATACTCTGAATTTCAGACCTTGATCTGATCTGGATAAACAGAATATGCTGAATAGATGACAGTTGAATAATCAGAGCTGCAGAAATCAGATTATGATCAGATTATTAAATGCATGTAAACAAACTCACTGTTACAGACCTGCTGATTAATGTTTTAGCTGAGAGGTTTATCTACCTATAAGTTTGTACTTCAGTCCTTTAAACGGTTTAATAACGAGAGCTCTTTGTACATTGTCTCTTATGGGATTATCTCTACCTCGTTCCTGTATTACCAAACCCGTTCATAATTTAGTGAAGTATCTTAAAAAGGTTAGCTGCCTTCTATCACAGGTGGTGAGGGGAAGATGACGAATTCGTGTTAAAAACAGCATGAGATCACAGTAAATTGCTACGCGCTCCCAGTTCTGCTTCTGAAGTGCAGCCGCGTGACATCTACCATCTACAAGGAAGCCTGTAGGTAAAGTACAATCTCTCGCCGTTGGGCGTGGTCACACCGCTGACCGTTCGCATTCCACCGACCAGCCTCTCTTACCTGTTTGAAAATAAAAGGTAAGCTCCTGCCGAATCCTTCAGCTACCTCAACGTTAGAAAGCAAAGCTCTGAAGCTCATGACGCGGTGACGCCCTCCCACTCCACCAGATACTGCACTTTGCCGTCCACGGTGACACGGCGCGCCAGGACGCGGTACTTCTCCCCGCACTCCATGCGGCCGGCGGCACCGAAGTAGCTGCTGATGGAGCTTCGGAGGAGGCTGAGCTGAGCATTCGAGTCCAGGCCCTGCGTAATGGAGGCTGGTGCCGGGGGTGTGAAGCGTGCTAGCGGAGCGGGCTCGGGCTGGGTGGGTGGAGGAATCTCAGGGTTAGGGGGTTGCAGGGCTCGCCTTGGTCGCCCCCGCCCTCTCTTTACTTGGGGTTGAGGTACAGGAGTCCTGCTGGAGCTGCTCAGACTGGGAAATGAAAAACAAAAAATGAGTTTTAAGCACTCTGGCTGAGCAACGACCCATCAGACATTACGACGTCTGGAGAAATTATGGAATCAGCTCGTTAACTGCATTTAAAAAAACTGGCTGCAGTCACAGAGAGTGCTTACAGACCTGTAAGACTTGACTAATTTTTTTTTTTTTTTTTTTTTTTGGGGGGGG
>JAVSBU010077141.1:0-13648 GCA_033118015.1 Loricariichthys derbyi
TGGAATGGTTCACAAATAAATGTATCCAGGTGTTAGAATGGCCAAGTCAAAGTCCAGACCTGAATCCAATCGAGAATGTGTGGAAAGAGCTGAAAACTGCTGTTTTGCAAGGAAGTATGGGCAAAAATTTCAGTCTCTCGATGTGCAAAACTGATAGAGACATACATCAAGTGACTTGCAGCTGTAATCGCACCAAAAGGTGGTTCTACAAAGTATTAACGCGAGGGGGCCAAATAATTTTGCACGCCCAATTTTTCTGTTTTTTATTTGTTAAAAAAGTTTAAAATATCCAATAAATTTCATTCCACTTCATGATTGTGTCCCACTTGTTTTTGATTCTTCACAAAAAAATACAATTTTATATCTTTATGTTTGATGCCTGAAATGTGGCAAAAGGTGGAAAAGTTCAAGGGGGCCGAATACTTTTGCAAGGCACTGTAGTTATGCACATAGATTTGACAAAGGAAAACAGCGAAAGCAAAAAGACAACACAGGGGGGAGAGAATCTTTCACGTGTTTCTCTTCAGGAGGAACAGTTTAGAGTTCAGCCGTGGCCTTGGCCAGGGAACACGCTGATAGGGGTCCGA
Organism: Loricariichthys derbyi; assembly: GCA_033118015.1. NCBI lineage: Eukaryota > Metazoa > Chordata > Actinopteri > Siluriformes > Loricariidae > Loricariichthys > Loricariichthys derbyi. The sequence goes on from JAVSBU010077141.1 coordinate 588, forward strand.
ATAACAAAAATAACCGGTTTGGGCGCCAGACGCTTAAATATTTTTCAGCATTCTGGCTGACATCCATTTCGTTCAAAATTGTCCCAGTGCTCTCTCAAACGATCCATACTCATCCGCAGATCTGCCAGCTTCTCCAAGATCGAACCATTCTCGCGACTAATAGTCACAATCTGAGCGAAAAGCGATCTGCTCATCGTATTGATCAAATCAGGCAGGGTTATTGGGCTTTGGACAGCTTCCTGAATTCCACAAACTTTCCGATACAACAGGGCAATGCTTAATCCAATCAGCAAAAATCCTGTGATCACAAATCTGAATAGAAATACATCCTCAACGTCCTCTACGGAAAGAGGTGTCAGGCACACAATGCGCCGTTTCTCCCAGGCATCCCAGATTCAGGGTGCATGACACATCTTTTTCACACATGGATTGGACACCACAGAGTCCAGACCTGAGAATCTTTGGGATGTGCTGGAGAAGACTTTGTACAGTGGTCCAAATCTCCCATTATCAATACAAATCTTGGGGAAAATTAATGCAACTCTGGACAGAAATAAATGTTGTGACATCCCAGAAGCTTGTGGAAACGATGATTTTTTTAGCCAGGCAGTGTATAATAAAAGCATATTTTTGAGCAAACCTGTAAATTACTGTGGGTAGGGATGTTACACAGTAATCAGTTACAACATCCTTGTCAAGGTTGCGTGCTTGTTACTTTGCTGAAGTATATAACTTGTTAGTAGAATTCAAGCTGCTCTGCACTGTCCACCAGGTGCAATGCTCATTTGATTCACGTATGATATGAAAACGATGTCAATTAAAGGCTTCTGTGCCATGTTAGGATTATACATTCCCAGCTGTGATGAGGATGGTTATTACAAGAAGGTTCAATGTGACCAAAGCAAGGGGGAGTGCTGGTGTGTAGACCAGCATGGAGAAGAGTTAATGGGATCCAGAATCCATGGCAACACTGACTGTGGTAAGCACACAACAACACACAAACACACGCACGCACACACGCACGCACGCACGCACGCACGCACGCACGCACGCACGCACACACACACACACACACACACACACACACACAGAGGCAGGAAAGCGAGTCCTTTGTTACAGAGGCTCAGATCCACAAAAACATCAGTCACCCTCTGATAGAAGACCAAGTGCTACATTCATTAGGCCAGGTTCATTACCATACTAAAAGAGCAGTTGTCCAGTATGAAATAAAAGTCTGTAAGATTAATTAATTCTAGCTGAAATGGATGTGCAAGTGAGGAACAAATCCCCGATTGCCTTCAAATAGTCATTGAAAACCCTAATGTCAAAGCCACAGGGCTGGTTTTTTGTACACAGACATGAAGCCATTATTAGAAATAAATTGCTCAATTTACATTTGGATATTTGTGTGTAACATAATCTTACTTATCATGGGGTTTTAGTGACTGCTGAGTTTGCAGATTTGCTGTTTATAATTTGAAACTAAAGTTTATAAACTATCACCATACTTGAGTGCAAATAAAGGTATTGAGCAAGTTCTTGGTTCTGTCCATTTTCCAGATGAGGTTGTTGGCTACTCAGGTGATTTTGGAAGTGGAGTAGGATGGGAGGATGAGGAAAAGGAAGCAGAGGACATCGAAGAAGAGGCTGAAGAGGAAGAGGAGGAAGCAGGGGAGGTGGATGATGAAGGTTACATCTGGTAGAGCGAAACAAAATGGTTTCCTGGTCAGAAATCAATTTACGTTGACCGTTGGTTCAGAGGCAGCTCCATCTCTTGCTGAAACAAAGTTGTTTAAACTGTAGGGTTGGACATCTCTATACTGCACTTCAAACAGAAATGAGCATTCGTCTGGTGGGAAGGGGAGGGGCAGCTGGGTAGTGATGACCATAGGAAAATTTGGGAAAAGTTGAAACAATGGTCCTAAAAATACTCATGAAAATTTATTTTTGTTGTATGTGCAAGATTGTGCTCTTCTGATAAAATCTACAGTGTCAGCATTCTCAGCCCTAAGCACTGGACATTTTCTCTTTATAAATGCACAGAGCTTCGCAAAAGCAAAACATTGCTTCTTGATGCTTTCTTCTTATGCAAGCAGACATTTATCACAGTATGTTTGTTAATGTTATCTTTTAATCTCAGACTTCTTGCTGCCTTCAAGTGTAATAGATTAAGTATAATTTACTGTATCGTGTGTATCACTGATGTAAACTAACTCTAGTCATATTATTTCCAGGGGTGGATTTGATTATATTTTGGTCTTTAATGTGCACATCAGTTACAGGTTTAATTGTCTGCTTATATCTTCATTAATTACAGCACAGCATAATAGTCTTAAAAGCTAGGACCAAAACAGCTCCTCTCCACAATGTGTTTAAAATGTTCTTTTAATTGCAAAGAATTGTTTGGCCATTTAAGAACCAAAACATTGTGTTGAAACTAGATCTTAGTTATTCCTATTACAATATAATGCAGTTCCTCACAACAATCAATGTATTCAAGATATTGTAGTATATTCTACAAAGTAATACATCCCCTGAAATGAGATCCAGCAAAGCAACATTTATGCCTCCTCTTCTGGTCAAAATGAACAGTCATTTCTTGAAAACATAATCTCCAATTTCAGATTTCTATCATGGGATCCATTTCAAGAACAACAATTCACCCTGAAAGGCATTGCTGCAGAGATAACAGAATGTCAAAGAGAATGTACAGTGGTGCTTGAAAGTTTGTGAATTTTCTATTTCTGCATAAATATGACCTAAAACATCATCAGATTTTCACACAAGTCCTAAAAATAGATAAAGAGAACCTAGTTAAACTTATGAGACAAAAATATTATACTTGGTCATTTGTTTATTGAGGAAAATGATCCAGTATTACATATTAGTGAGTGGCAGAAGTATGTGAACCTCTAGGATTAGCAGTTAATTGAATTTGCAAGTGAAATTAGAGTTAGGTGTTTTCAGTCAATGGATGATAATTAGGTGTGAGTGTGCATCCTGTTTTATTTAAAGAACAGGGATCTATCAAAGTCTGCTCTTCAAAGCACATTTCTGGAAGTGTATCATGGGATGAAGATTTCTGATGGGACCTCAGAAAAAGAGTTGATGATGATCATCAGGCTGAAAAAGGTTACAAAACCATCTCTAAAGAGTTTGGCCTCACCAATTCACAGTCAGACAGATTGTGTACAAATGGAGGAAATTCAAGACCATTGTTACCCTCCCCAAGAATGGCCAACCAACAAAGATCACTCCAAGAGCAAGGTGTGTAATAGTTGGTAAAGTCACCAAGACTTTTCAAAGTTTTGGGAATCCAAGTCAAATTTCCTGACCTTAATAAACTTGAAATGTTGAAACCCATCAACATCCCAGAGTTGAAGTTGTTCTGTATGGAGGAATGGGCTAAAATTCCTCCAATCCAGTGTACAGTTACTGGAAATGTTTAGTTTCAGTTATTTCTGCACACGGGGGTCACACCAGATACTGAAGGTAAAGGTTCACATACTTTTGCCACTCACTAATATGTAATATTGAATCATTTTACTCAATAAATAAATGGCCAAGTATGATATTTTCATCTCATTTGTTTAACTAGGTTCTCTTTATCTACTTTTATTACTTGTGTGAAAATCTGATGTTGTTTTCGGTGATATTTAGGCAGAAATACAGAAAATTCTAAAGGGTTCACAAACTTCCAAGCACCACTTTAAACATGAATAGCAGTACTGTTAGTAGTGTGATGCCAAAGAAGACTGAACAGACCTGTCTTTCTTCATACTGTATATGTCTGCTCATCAGATACATCTAACTCACCAAACATGGTGAGTTGATTTGAAAATATTGCTGCTGGAAATGCTTTATAGTATAGGTTCATACTGTTAGAGTGGTATTTTTAGGACTTAATTTCAAAACACTTACAATTTGAAGTATTTACCACCCAATGTACAATGTTTGCATTGTAAGGCTGTAGCATCTATAGTTCACTGGATAAATGGATAATGTCATATTCTAAATGCTGTAAATATACACGGTCACATATTTTAATCCTTTTTATGATTAATTTACGATCACTTTTGCTTATAGCTCATGCTATAAGAAATACATCAGAAATACATTATCTCAAATAATTAGAATATTAAATGGGATTAAACAGAAGGTGATGTAAAATACAAAAATGTCCAACATCTGACAGGTATGTTTATACGTTGAATGCTTGGTTGGGGCTAAATTACCATGACTTACTGCATCAATGTGGCATGGAGGCAATTAGCTTGTGCCACTGCTGAGATGTTACTGAAGCTAAGGTTGCTTTGATAGTGTCATTCAGCTCATGTGCGTTGCTGGGTCAGGTGGTTCTTCTTTTTGACATAGATTCTATATGAGGTTCTGGGCTGGCAGAGTACCAGAACTTCAAGCACAGTAATATAATGGTCAGCAAACTATTTGGTAATAGTTTTGGCACTGTGGGCAGGTTCTGGTCCTGCTGGATAAGGAAATTGGCATTTCCATAAAGCTTGTCAGCAGATGGAACCATGAAGTGCTATAAACTCTTCTGGTAGATGGCTGCATTGTCTTTGGACTTAAAGGTCTCATGGAGTTGTCTTATCAGGGTGTCAGTTATCGATCTAATTGGGTTAATTAAGTGCCACAGCAATAAAATCTCACTTGAACTAGTCAATTTTATGGTATTTAGTGCTATAAAATAGACCACTCACCGAATTCTTGCTGATAAGCTGATGAGATCGTAAATCGGTCCGTGTGTGACATAGCGTTCGCTATGGGTCAGATATTCCATGCGAAATAGGTCGCACTACAAATTTTACCAATTTGTGTTCCCCACACAAGATGAATCCTCTTCATCCGTGACCAAAGCAGCGTCCTTCTTTTCCCCGCATCGCTACAGTATGAATCTTTTTTCTCCAGCATGTGACATCATGTCGCATGATCATGGTAATTTCCGTGAGAACTCGATTTTGAGGGCGAGTTACCGAATTTTAACAGGTTAAACAAAAACAAATCGACAAAACGTTCAACGGTATTCAACACTATTTACTCCACTCTACCCATTCAGCTTAAGTAGATATGAGCAGTAAATGGTACCTTTAAAACAGTAGACAAACACCAGCAGATAACATGGTTTGACATGGCACTTCAGACCATTACAATCTGCAGGAAATTCAAATGCTTTGACTTCACACCTGAACTTCAAACACCTCCAGACTCTATGATACTGATTTCCAAATGGAACGCAAAATTTACTTTCATCTGAAAAGAGGACTTCAGACTGCAGAGCAACAGTTGTTTTTCTCCTTATCCTAGCAAAATGCTTCTGATATTTCCGGTTCATGAACGGCTTAATATTTGGAATGCACAAGTTGTAGACCATTTCCTGGAGATGTCTGTGAGTGGGGGCTTTTGATGCACTACATCATCCTTAGTCACTCCTAAATTGAAGCTCTCCCGAGTTATTAAATCTACATTTTTGAGAGTTGTCTCAAGGCCGCAGTCATCCTTGTTCTAACAGACCTTTCCCTTCTACTCAGTTTTCCATTAATGTGTTTTGATACAGCACTCTTCAAACAGTTAGCCTTTTAAGCAATGACCTTGTGTGGCTTACCATCTTTGTTGAGGGTGTCAATGATCATCTTCTGAACAACTGTCCAGTCAGCAGTTGTTCCCCTGATTGTGTGTGCTGAACTAGACTAAGCGATAGAGTATTTTTACTGTTTATATAGTAATTTACTCAAATTACTTATTTAAATATTGTAAGAACTTGAGATACTGGATGTCCAATTTATACAGGCTCTAAGCCATAATGATTAAATTAAAACAAAAATGCTTGAAATGTCATTTTATGTGTAGTGAATATAACATATATAAATTTGCCTTTTTGAATTAATTATGAACAAATATGAACAACTTCACAACATTCTATATATTTTTCTACAATATGTTTTTGAGATGCACCTGTATTGTTACGTAGAAGCAATTTTGATAACTTAAGTTGACAGTTTCGAGTTGAAATGAACAACAGCTAGTTCTCTTGACAAATGGCCATGTGCACTATTATTCATCCCCCAACCTTTTAGATGGATAACCTCTAAAAAATTATTTTGGTAAGTGCCAACAAGTTTCTGACACCTTACTTCTTGTAATATTTATCCATACATCTCATACTAAAGATTCCTGTTCATTGAGGTTTGATGGCTTCTGTGTTGCAACCGCATTCTTTAAATTCTATCAAAGATTTTTGTATGATTTAACCTCTGGAGACTGAGAAGTCCACTCCAGAAAATTCCTAGACTGATTCTTTAACCAGTCTTTTGATGAATTGTGCTTGGGCAACATAGTCTTGCTGGATTATCAACAAGATTCAAGTTCACCACAGAAGGCATAACATTCATCCTCAAAATGTCTTGGTATTTCTGTGAATACATGATCCCAGTATTATCACCATGATTGCAACACACCTACAATACATCCCTGGGTGTTCCCAATGGGTTAGTCATGTTTTAACCCAACTACAAGTAGTAGGTTTTAAAATCAGCAGTATTATGTATAGGGGTTGAGTAATTATGACATGGCAGTATTAACCAGATATGCCGCTGCTCTAAATTACACATAATTAATTAACGCACATGTAATCATTGTTCATTTACTGCATCATTTAATGGATAAACAGACTTTTAAGCCCAGCTTTCTTTATGCAATCGAATATTTTTGAGTGCAAATGTATAGATACATACAGGACAGCATTAATAAATAAGAGCACGCTCAATACAGCATATTTATAAGAATTTTGGTAGTTATAAATGCACCCATAAATGCATCGGTTTTCAAAAAAAAAACACCACACCACAATAAGTTTATGCATATATAAAACAAGAGCAGAATATACAGTAAACCACTTGCAGATATCCACTAAAACAACAGCTGCACTTACGCCCTCTTACCAGCAAAGCTCGTTCTGGAGAATGCTGTACGTCTGCTGACTACAAGGGGCATAATACACTCCGGGCTTAAGTGTGTGCGAATCATAGATATTATCTGTTAAAGTAATCCATTCAGACAGAGGCAGACTGCAAGTCTTAACTCATACTGGGAGTGTGACTGTGTAATATGATGTAATGAGCTTGCTTCTTTTCAGATTCACAACAGATAACCACTAGTTTAAAAATGTTTCACTGAGAACCAATAATAGGATAGAATTTTCACTTAGATTCAGATTTAAATCTGTATCATTACAGTATATGTCATGTCTGCTTGCTAGAAGAAATGTGTTGTAATGTATTCACCAGTGGGAGGGTGACCTCTGACTCTGACAGTATGGTTCAGCTAGCAGGAGATTGGCATAATAGTATTATTACTGTAAATATGAGGATAGATACAAATACAGTGTATTTGAATGGACATTTGCATTATATTTGTATTTAGTTGCATGTTTCTTTGTCTCAGTATGTCATCTTTTTGCCTCAGTGTAATTATTATTAAAGGCTTTGGGCCCCAAACACAGTTTTCTCTGCTCAGTGATTGTATATGTGATCCAGGATCCCACTCACATCCTAAAGCAAAGTCAATAACACTCTTATCAGGTGGGAATATGGCTTGATGATGTGTTGTATATAAAGGTGGATCACAAAGTGCCTTCTGCTGACACATTATGCGTTTGTATCTTGAAAAGACTTTATGCAGGATTGTCAGGATTATGAGAGCATTTTGTTAGCAAATTTCAGTCTCTGTCTTATCTAAAAGCTTTAGTCAAATGTCATCAGAATCTTCCAAGTGTTTTTGCAATGCACAAATAAGACACAGTGTGCAGATGGTCCAAGCTCACCCATTATTAACCGTTAGTCTTGAAAAAGTTGCCATCGGCCTATTGGTAGCTTATTTAATAAGGTCCTGAACCTTATCCTGAAGCATAGTTACATCCATATTCCAACCACTGTAATGTGTTGGATTACAATGAACATGAGTAATGGAATCATCATGGGTTTTATTCTGAACTAACCAAAGCCACTTCAATTGATGTCAGGTAGGAGCTAGATGACCTGAGGAAGTTTATAATAGTTACTCTAAAAGGCTGATAAAACCAGGTAGTTTTTAAGTTTATGATGTTAGAAAATTAGCAACAACTCAGTTTACAAACAATGTTTACATTACCACAATGTATTATCAGTGGATGCCATAGCAGTCAAACAATTTTAGGTTAACACAAAGGTACCAAGCGGGTAAACTACTAATAACAGTCCACATGGGGCTATTAGAATTAAAATTTTCTATATTTCTGCATAAATATGACCTAAAACATCAGATTTTCACACAAGTCCTAAAAGTACATAAAGAGAACCTATTTAAACAAATGAGACAACAATATTATACTCAGTTAATTATTTATTGAGGAAAATGATCTAATATAATAGGACCTCAGAAAGAGAGTTGTTGATGCTCATCAGACTGGAAAAGGTTACAAATCCATCTCTAAAGAGTTTGGACTCCACCAATCCACAGTCAAACAGACTGTGTACAAATGGAGGAAATTCAAGACCATTGTTAACCTCCCCATGAGTCATCGACCAACAAAAATCACCCCAAGAAAGACTTGTAATAGATGGAAAGGTCACAAAGGACCCCAGGGTATCTTCTAAGCAACTGAAGGCCTCTGTCACATTGGCTAATGTTAATGTTCATGAGTCAACAGTTCATGAGTCAAACAGCCAATCTACACTGCAGATCCACAAGTAGAGGTGGGCGTTTAAGAAGTGGATCATTCGTGTGTGTGTGTGTGTGTGTGTGTGTGTGTGTGTGTGTGTGTGTGTGTGTGTGTGTGTGTGTGTAACTTCCTTTCCAGTCGTACTTGCTTGTTTGATATTTCACGTTTGGACTATAGAATATTCCAACTCAGTTTAGGTGTTTAGAGACTTTTCATTGTGTAACTAGTACAAGCTGCATGTGGCATCTGTGAGTGTACGTGCCTGCACTATTGTAAGTACAGGGTGAGTCAAAAATTTCAGGACACCCTTTTATTTCAGAAAAGAAATTGAAAATGACATACCTGAATACCCCAACAAGTGTGAGGAGGCCTATCTTTTAGGCTATGTCTGGAACATGTCTGCTGTCTTAAAAGCTGCCATATTGGATCAAGGGTAAGTTTCAGTGGGGGATCATGTAGCATATCAAAGAAGACCATTCTTGGATTTGCAGTATCTCTTGTGGTTCAAAAGATATCAACACAAAGTTCAAAACTTTTGTTGTTTGTTACAGGTAACTGAAGATGGAATTGATGAATGTAGAGAGGATTGATCTGATTCTGATGTCGGGGGAACATAACTACTGTATCATAGCCGCAGACGTCAAAAACAAACACCCAAAAAACCATCAATTTCATTTAGCACTGTTGAAGCCTTTTGCAAAGGTGGGCAAAATAATTGTTGAGATTTCAAATTGTCGAAGGTTTGTTCATCGGACAACCACCACGTCTTGTTGTCCACAGTCCCAGTGTCTCGGAATTTGGCTATGAGGGATGTAAAAGTGCTGTTTGAAACTGGTGCTCTTTCTGGGTCTTGGTCTTTGAAGTCTTCGGCTATGATACAGCAGCTGCGTTCCCTAGACATCAGAATCACCTCAATCCTCTCTTCATTTGTCAATTCATTGTTCAAACAATGAAAGTTTTGAACTTTGTGTTGATAACTTTTGAAGCACAAGAAATAAGGCAAATCTCCGCAAAATTGAAGCAGTCGATTTCTGAGAAAATTGATGTCTTCTTTGACATGCTATGATATGCTCCCTTTCCAATTGGAAAAACATGCTCTTCATACAATAAGGTGGCTTTCAAGATGGTGGCCATGTTCTGGACATGGCCTAAAAAATAGGTCCCCTCACCCTTTACTTGCTGGGGTATTCAAATATGTCATTTTCCCTTTCGTTGCTAAAACAGAAGGGTGTCCTGAGACTCACCCTGTAATGTTGCTTTGTTTGTTCCCTCACTAACTGTATATCTTCTCTAGCCTAGAACTATATAAACTGGTTCACAGTCACTCACTGAGTTTGTTTTTGATCTAGCTTAGCTTCTGTGTTGTTCCTAATACTTTCTATCAGCACATTTATGGCTTCAATCAACCAAAAGTATCAGAATCCTCAATCCCCAGTCACGTGTTATGGCCTTTTCTTAGCCAGGGTCATAATAGTATATTATTGTATTTTCTATACAATAATATATTATAATAATATAATTATTGTGAATTTCTATAAATTACATAAGGTTAAGCATGTGTATAACAATTTAGGTTTCTACTTGTGTTTTCAGCAGTTACACTGTCACATTTACACATTGTTTCCTCGCAGTTTTATTGTTAAAATTCCCTTTAAATTACAGGAACATAAAAACACTGTGACTTTTTCACAGAAAGTAGTTAAATGGTGCATGCTTCTATTAAATTAAAAGGCAAAAAATAAAAAATAATACAATCTGTCACAGAGCAAAGCACATAGATCTCATTTTAGATTAGCTGTTATGGCAAGAGGAGTTCATCCAATACAGCAGTAGTAGTTCATGCCTTGTATACTGAGTCAGAACCGCTTGAGGCAGAGTACTAGCATGTCAGTTTCACTGTGGCTTTTTGTTTCCTAACCACAATTTACACAGATCTAATTTCATTTACACCAGAAATTCTCCTACAGCAGAGCAAATTTAGAATAATGTTAGTAAAAAAGCATATCACACAAGGGTGCTCAAAGCATTTTCCAAGTTTAATATGGTTATGACTTGCCTGATACTGACACACCGAGGAACCAACAGTCACAAAAGAATACAGATTTTAACATTGTTAAAACATGGCTTGCTGTGTTACAACTATTGCTTAAGATATCACTGGCAGTTGGTGACAGTTAAAAAAGCAATTTTAGTCATTTCGGTTAACAAACTTTGATAATCATCATCAAAATTCTGGAATGCAGTAGAATTTAGGAACTCTGCATATACTGTAAAAAAGTGTTTTTTTGTTGTTGTTTTTTTTTGGTCAAGTTTCCTCGCAGATTCACAATCAAAACTAGCAGTATGATCAAACCAAATGGATGCCAAAATCAGGTTACAAAATCTGTTAGAAAAACCTGTTTTGTGATTTCAATATGTTTTACATCCATTACATGATAACATCATATTGAAAATTGCAAATGAGAATGTTTTTATTGCTGAAAACTGAAGTACTCAAATATTTTATTCCTCTAAACAAAATTATTGCACATGAGTAATTTCTGCTTCATGAAAATTAATTCAGGACTGAAATGGTTAAAACATAATAACTTGCTTGCCACCATCAGGATAAATTTTCAGTTCTTTTAAATTATTGTGCTAAGGAACACACTTTCCACATTCAAAAACATGGAGCAGTTGATTTGTGAATGCTGCAGTTCACAGTGTACTAGTACTCACAGATTCATGACACACTCTCTCTGACAGAATGAAAGGAAAATTATTCAGAGCTTGCTCTGAGGAATCTGGAGTCTCCACACTCTCCTGACATCATCCTCTGCATTGTCTAAAGACTGAAAGACAGTGGAGTCTCCTGTTTGAGCAAAGAGACTCAGAAGTGGCTCCAAAACAGAAACTGGGATGCTGAAGTTTAAGTGAGGATATGTCACCTTTGCTGTGAAATCTCTTGTGTTGCTGGACACAATACCTGTCAAAAACATATGCATTGAAAAATGTCTAAAAATTAAATGACTAAGACGACTCATGGCTAAAGTTATGTGAATCCTTATACAGTCATACCTTGGCACTGGACCACTTCAGAACTCATAGAATTTGGTTATCAACACATTTTAACAAGAAAAATTTGTCACAGCACTCGTCATTTGTTCGATTATCGGCACATGTTTAACTTGTATGAGCCATGTCACTTGTTCCAGCCAAAACATAATACATAATTTCTAATTCAGTCTCACAATAGCGTTCACTCGGTGTAGATCTCTGCTGTGTTTCTCGTTTTTTTTCTTTATTCTTATTCCAAATAAGTCACCACACATCCTAAGGTTAATCATAACAGCCAATGTCTACAGTATCATTAGTGTAAATAATTCACTGTGGGTCCTAAGAAGATTAGTGATATCAGCCAACCAAAAGGAAAACAATTAGAACCACTGCATAGTGTGATATTTTCCCACATATGCTGAGTGTCTGGGCAGCCAACTGTTGAGCAGCAGCACTGTGTTCAATAAGGGACTAAGCATTTTGCTTGTGCCTTTCACTTTCAAAAGAAGACAATCCAAACTTTCCCCATAGTACCATTAAATCCACTATTAAGAAATCAAGAGAATATGGCACAAAACTGTCCATCACAGTCACTGACCGATTAAAGACTGCAATAAGTAGAGCAGCTAGATAAGAAAAGCTGTGCAGTATTTATCAGACACTCCATAAAAGTGGATTTATGGAAGCTAAAAAATATCGAAAAAATAACTTTCTTTTTCAAGATGAAAACTCGTGTGAATTCATGTTTGGAGTTTAACATCTCAAAAGGTCATGTTGGAGACTCAGCAAAAAAACATACTCTGGTGTTGTGAGACCAAAATTGAACATTCTGGTCTTGAACCAAGCACATTGCACAATTAAAACACTGCTCCCATTGAGAATGTCACTCCCACAGTGAAGCACAGGGCTGGCAGTAACATGTTGTTAATGTTTTTTTTTCTGCAGGGACTATGAAATGGATCACTTTCAGTCTGCAATAGACCTGAAATCAGAACAGAGATTCACTTTTCAACAAGGCAAAAATGTATGAGTGACCAATTCAGGCACAGACCCCGATTTAATTGAGAATCTATAGAACGATTTGAAAATTCCTCTTCATAATAGCCTCCAAACAATTTGATGAGCAATTATGTCAGGAAGAAAGGGCAAACAATTCAGGATCCAGATGTACGAAGCTTGCACTTTCACCATATCTATATGACTCTCTCTTTGCTCTTCAGCTTTATTACTCCTGTGTAAAACGTCTCCTTGTAAACTATAAAATTTGTATTTTGTTATGCAAAATATATTAAAGGATGTATCTTAATAGTTT
>JAVSBU010077245.1:0-13647 GCA_033118015.1 Loricariichthys derbyi
TAAAGTGTGTGTGTGTGTTTGTGTGTGTGTGTATAGGTGTGTGTGTGTGTGTGTGTGTGTGTGTATATATATGTATATGTGTGTGTATGTATGTATGTGTATGTATATATATATATACACACACACCAGATTTTTGCATCCTGTTACAATTTTTAAGGCCGAAAACATTAGTGTGGTTGTCAGTGTGTACCTGTACTATAATACTAATACTCAATTCATAAAATGCTTCTTGTCTTTCCTGTGTATGTCTCGGTAGGCTGCTCTAAGCAGATTGGTGTATCTTTCGGCAGGGCCAGATTGTGTGAGTTCTCAGGCCAATACTACTGTGATACCTGTCACCATGGTGACATCGCCATCATTCCCTCTCGCATGATACACAACTGGGATCTCAGTGCACGTGAGGTCAGTGACTGTGTCCTTCACTTATGTATGCAGTATGTTTCGTTATCCTTTCGTACATCTTCAAAATGTGTGTGTCTGGGTTTGTATGTGTAGGTTTCCAAACAGGCCCTGAAACTTTTGACCAACATTGAGCAGGAGCCCTTGATTAACCTTGACCTCATAAACCCGGACTTGTTTGATCATACTGAAACTATGGCAACTGTGCATAGCTCCAGGCAGAAGCTCCGCCTCCTCGGAGATTACCTGCTCATCTGCCGAAGTGGAATCAGAAGGCAAATCGAGGCCAGGTACCTCACTGTTTCTTTTGATCAAGGTCTTTCACAAATACTTGTTTTCAGTTATAAAAGCGCATGTTTTCAGCATTAGCAATAGGCAGTAATGATACTTTGCTGCCCTCTCCTGCCCCAGACTCAGTTGGCATTGCGTGATGTAGGGAGTCGTATAGTGGGAGTGATGAACTCTGGGAAGTATAGTGAGGAAATGCTGTGGTCGCGACAATAATTTTTGGTTTTCACTTTCAATACCTTATTCAATAAATTACATCTCAGAACCCTAGAATGCCTCTTTTCTTAATAAATAGACTTCATTGTTTGAATTGTTCAGTTTGGGTTTTTTTTGGGTCCAGTCGCAGGGAGGTGGCAATAATGTACCAGTAAGATATGCCGAAAATGCTTTTGTCTCAATGGCTATTAAGTTTCACTTATTTCCTGTTTGTTTCACTTAGTTGACATTTTTTTTATTTGATGAATTGTATTATATTCCTTTACTTTTAATTCATTTAACACTTGATTACATATAAATATAGGCATCAAAAACAGTTTTAGGGGATCAGGACGGCTGAATCTTATTTACATTACTTTTTATGGGATGATTAGATTCTGAATTAGTAATCAAAACGAATTTAAAGTTTGAATTCCGAGGTCGCATTGTTCTCATAAAACATGCTTTATGCTAATGATTTTCTCTAACAGTAGTTTAATGTTAGTGCTGTGTGCATGTTGAAAACAGTGTTTTATAGATTGTATATATAAAACGTCTCAATTTATGGTAAATTCAACATGCGCTAGATTTGTCGGAACTTATCCCCATTGTAAATAAGGGACTACCTGTTTGTCAGGGTTGTCTTTGTTCACGTTCTAGCTTCTTATTTTTAAAGAAGTGTAAATTGATGGGGTTTTTTTTTAACTTTGAGCTTCTATGTGACCTGGGGGTGGGCAATATGACTTATTGCATTGTGTCAAATTTTATCGTAATAGACGATATGCCTTTCTGAGCGTATTGATGATTGTCTTTGCTTGAACAAAGACCAACTAAGACTAAATGTTGCGATATAATATACTTACTATATCGCCCACTTCTAATGACATTACTACAGAATACAGTACATTATTATATAGGTGTGTCAGTTGTTGGTTGATGAATTTAAAGAACAGGGTTAGGTCAGCGACAGTCTAAGAATAGTGAGCTTGATCTGCCAACAGACCGACAGAAGTGTCATGATCTAACCAAGTATTGAGCTCAGTTGCACAGCATTATAAATACTAAATAAACTAAATGACCACTGTATTAGGTAAACCAGTTCAACTGCTCGTTAACATGTATCTAACCAGATAATCACATGATGGCAAATTAATGCATTTATACATATAGACATGGTCAAGAAGACCTTGTGGCAGAACATCAGCATGGGGAAGAAAGCTAATTTAAGTGACTTTGGTCATCGCATGCTTGTTGATGCTAGATGGATTGGTGTGATCTACTGGGATTTTCAGTCTCAGCCGTCTCTAGGGTTTACAGAGAAGAGCATCTCTGAATGTACTGTTTGTTAAACCTTGTAGAAAATGGGCTACTGCAGCAGAAGACCACATCAAACCCCCCCATTATCTTTATCTTAATATCTAACAATAAATGATGACTTCAGAACTTTGGTATAATTGCAATAATGAACTTGAACGTGTTATATTGACACTGGTGTTCTGCTCTTCGGAACCATGACTGCAGCACACCAGTGCCAATATCTCTTGTTATAGCAGTCCCTCTCATATATTGTTGCTTAAATACAATGCACATCATCGTTTACTGCTGGTTAAACCACTAGGTGACTGTGAGCTGAATTTTAGCAAATTCAACTGTTATTGCTCGCTTGCTACTGGAATGTTCTTGACCAGTTTGTAATTGTTTGGATTTCAGTCTTTAGATGTTATTTTATTTATTGTAGGTTGCAACAGAGAACATATCTGCTGGAGTCCAGTCATCTTTATAGTGTGCTAGACTTAATGCAGGTAAGGACATCCTGTAAATTGGTTGTGTGTAAATTAATTTATAAACTGCCTTCAAGACCTGGGGCCTTATTTATAAAAAGTCTGCGTAAAACCAGGAACTGGCTTACACCCAAAACATTTAGATTAATAAAACCTTGTGCATGCACACCTGAACTGGATCTCTCCTTTATAAAACACAATGCTCTTCAAAATGTGTGAACAAGACTCATTTCACCTCTTTACTGCCCATAACATTTCTATCATAAATGCAAATTGGGTAATGAATTTTAAACACAGTGGTGGTCCATTTATTGTTGAACAGTACAGCAGCGATAATGGAGGAACAAAAGGCAAAGAATGAACTTTTGGTGAATGCAAGGCTGAAGTTCTTGTTTCAGAGATTGAGGCGATGAAAAAATATTTGCTGACCTCTGTAGTGGCACCAGCAACATGTAGCTGCAGCAGGCAAACGTTTCTTTCACAAGCTGTGCTATTGAAGAAGTGAAAAGGTTAATACAAAGAAACAAATTGCTCTTCACATTTAGTTGTAATTCTCCAGGTCAGTGTGAGTGAATAAAATCTCGTAGATTTTTTTTTTTTTTTAATAAAGATTATAAAGTCGGAACTAACTTGTATAAAAGTGTAACTAATAAATAACACATGGTTTGAGTGCGTCGATGTTCCTAACGTGTCCTTTGTTTGCAGTTTGCTCCATGTCTTCCTCTTTCTATACTTAAACAAATAAATCTTACCATATTCTAAAATTAAAATCATTTTTTTCAAATATTTACATCTGTTCAGAAAAAGAAATTGAACAAATGACTGCTGAAAATATAATTATGAACCACTTCAGTCCTGGTAAATATGTCAAAAGCAAGAAGAATTCCACCCTCAACTATCACAGAAGATCTCTTCCAAATTTGTCTAAGTTCTTTCTTTCTCTACTCCTTTTATACAGATAGCAGATGGACAGTATGAACCCTTCCTGCAGTCCCTTATCCAGTTTTCATCCCAGCACATCTATAACTGTGAGCTGTGTACCCAGCGAGGCTTTATCTGCCAGATCTGCAATGTAGACAACATCATTTTTCCTTTTCAGTTTGACAGCACCTCCAGGTAATCACGTGACCCAGTCCAGCCTTCTACCAAAAAAAAAAGTACACTTCGTAGGGAGGAAATCACTTTCAAAGTAAATAAATATTAGATGTCCTCTAAGATTATGCAAATTAAAGCAAACATTTAATTGTTGCCAGAGCATACCTAGTTAAACAAATGAGAAAAAAATGTTATAATTGGTCATTTATTTATTGAAGAAAATGATCCAATAATGTTAGTGAATGCCAAAAGTATGTGAACCTCTAGGATTAGCAGTTAATTTGCAAGTGAAATTAGTCAGGTGTTTTCAATCAATGGGATGATGATCAGGTGTGAGGGGGCACCATGTTTTATTTAAAGAACAGGGATCTAGCGAAGTCTGCTCTTCAAGACGCATTTGTGGAAGTGTATCATGGCACAAACAAAGGATATTTGAGACCCTCAGAGTTGCTGATGCTAATGAGGCTGGAAAAGGTTACAAAACCATCTCTAAAGAGGTTGGACTCCAGCAATCCACAGTCAGACAGATTGTGTACAAATGGAGGGAATTCAAGACCATTGTTACCCTCCCCAGGCGTGGTCGACCAACAAAGATCACACCTAGAGTAAGGCGGGTAATAGTTGGTGAGGTCACAGTGGACCCCAGGGTAACTTCTAAGTAACTGAAAGCCTCGTTCATATTGGCTAATGTTAATCTTCATGACTCCACCATCAGAACAGACACTGAACAACAACGGTGTGCATGACAGGGTTGCGAGGAGAAACCACTGCTCTCCTAAAAGAACATTGTTGCTCGTCTACAGTTTGCTAAAGATCATGTGCACAAGCCAGAAGGCTACTGGCAAAATGTTTTGTGGACGGATTAGAGCAAACTAGTATGGGTTGCCAATCCATCTGTGCCTTTGTTAATTAATTAATTTATTTTTTATTTAGGTGTGCACACACAGTTTTTGTTTGTTATATTTTACATTTACAGTATTTGGCAGACATCCAGCTGCTGAGCAGATAAAAGTTAAGGGCCTTGCTTCCCAGCACTTTGGCAGTGCAAGCTCATCACCTTCCAATTATATGTCCAACTTTGCCCCATACAATTGATGTCTATGACAGTCAGAAATTATAATTTGGGCTGAACTCTTTGGAATCTGAAATATTTTAATCTAGAGGCTGTAAAATGAAAAATGATTTGGGACTACCCTGTGAGGAACTCCCCTGAGAATTACTTAGTTAGCCTAACATTTAAGATGGTGGTCTATGGTCCATGGTCCATGGTTCAAATCCCACCTCTGCCAGGCTGCCAATGTTGGGTCCTTGAGCAAGGCTCTTAAATCACACTTTATTTGAATTGTAAGATTGTGAATTGTAAGTCGCTCTGGATAAAGGCATCTGCTAAATGACCTAAATGTAATGATGTACATTTGCTCCATGGGCTTTCTTTTTTCTTTTGCATTTGCACTGCTGGTATTAACGCTGAAGTGAGGTTTGGTGCAATGATCCAAAATTGTTGTACCACCTCAGTTACATATAGCTTCAGTAAAGGCTGAACTTCAGTTTGTCCATTTGTGGGTTTTTTCCTCCATTTTTAGCATGTGCACTAGTAGCCTTAAAAACAACAAATCTACAAGTATATTTAAAAATGGTGGTTGCTAATGGCATTGCATCACTTATCTAGACCAACCACTGCATACTTGCTTCACTTACGGTTCTTGTTCTCTAAGAAAGATACTTACTCTGAGGTAGGAGCTACAAGCAAGCTGCGGTACTCCCTGGGACTTGCAGTGTAAAGATGTGACAAAGGGCTCAATTTCTCAGACCGTTTTATGACCTTTTAAAAAAAGTTCCTCGGGTGTGAAATCTTCATTGCTGATTGTTTTGAACGTTTGTTGACAGCATTTCACCAGCCTTCTGAGAGATTAATGACGAGTACCGAGGTACCACTGTATGCACTATTTAATCTGTTTTTTGATTTTCTCTTTTCGTATTGCAGGTGCAAGGCATGCAAGACTGTTTTCCACTCCTCCTGTAAAGCCGCGACTGTTTCCTGTCCTCGCTGTGAGCGAATGCAGAAATACAAGGAGAGAGACCTAAGCAAATGAAGCAGGTGTCCCTCTGTGTTACCCATACCTCAAGCTCTGAAACCTTAAGTGACTGCTGGTACGGCACCGAGCGCCTATCGCTGCCTCTTCTAGCTGTAACTGCACAGCTCAACCAGATCGATAAGTCTAACTGTAATGTGTTTGCAGTGTTTCCTTAAGTGCACTTATTTATACATGTGTAAATTCATCGAATGTGTGTGTTGCCAAGTGAACAGTATCAATTTAGGGGTGTTTTTAGGTCCAGACTCTTACTTGCACTAATGTAGAGACCAGTTCTGTCTCTGCCTATCAAGTTAATGGGCTACCTGTCCTGTTTTTGTATTACGGGCTTTTTTTTTTTTTTTTTTTTTTAACTTACTTTTACCCTTTTAACCTTTAAAATCACATGCCGTTCGCAAAAAGACCTAATATGGCAGCCATCAACATACTTGTAAGTCAAAGATCTTGCAACTGAACTTTTAGACCTCTTTATTTTAAGAGTTAACAGATCTGTTTTTATACCAATCAGACCTCCACAAACCTACATACACTTAATCCAAAAGCCAGATTTCATTAGTAATCTGATCAAGTGTACATGAATTTGACTAATCAGATAATGTAATCAGATTTCTACTTTTGCAACCAGATTTTAAACTTAAAACTTCAATGTTAAGTAAAGAAATTCTTAATTTTCTCCAACATGTACCTTGTTTGAGGCTCCATGAAGTGTATGATTTGCTGCCTTCAGTTCTGTAGGACCTTTGATTTTGGAAGAAAAAAATAAAATGGCCCAAAACAAAGCCATGTCTCTAGAATAAAGGGACTTGGCAACCTTGGTGTTGCATGTGCAGACCCAGAAAACAGATTGAAATCAGTTAACTGGTAACAGGCTATGAGAAATCAATTACTAGGTTAAAATCCAGATTTTTTTCAAATTTCTGAATCTGATTTCTACCCGTTTACATGACCACTTAATTAATCAGATAAGTGCAGAAATATGGTTGATCTATGCCACATGGATGTGCACCTCAGGCAAACAACTTCACACCTTCTACATGTCTGAATGTCTGTCTATTTTAATTGGAGTATTTAAAGTAAATTATTTTAGGCAAGTATCTGTACTGAAAGCTCGGGTCACTGCAACCCCTAAAGTCTGGAATGTTATTAAGATGTCATTTTGTAGCTCCGATTGTCTTTTAAGCCCAAAACATGGCTGTTATGTGCAAGCTGCTACATTGTATAGTTTATGTAATTAGTACTCTAATAATTTTCTATTGTGATTGAAGGTGGAACAATTAAAATGACCTAATAGGGATGAAGGGTTGGAAAAGTATGTAATTAACATCAGCTTAAATCTCAAATGACTTTCCATAGGCAGTAGGGGGTAATTCCTGATGCTATTTGAATGTCCTTGTTTACTTGCCAAATGGAAGGTTGATATGAATCTGCTATTTGCACATGGTTCTGATCAGCTGGTTCCTGTCAGCTTGTTCTCTTTGCTCGCTCACGTGTCAGGTAATTCTGGTGTAATTTGATAGCTTAACTACGGATGTGTTTAATTTTTAGAATGCACAATGTTTTTAAAACCACTGGTATATTTTTTCGTCTCTCTCCCTAATAAGTTTGTGTGAATTATCTTGCACTGCCTATAGCAGAATTGTAAAGTTCTGCTTCTGATTTATAGTGCTTTTCTTTATGCCTTTAATATGCTTTGCAAATATTTAATTTTAATCAAGCTAAATTAAGTTCTTCTACTTCACTGGTGCTGTTTCATAAACTGCCTGTTTTTCTTTGTGAATTTTGATTTATTAATGAATAGCCTCATCTTTTTTTAATTTTTATTAGACGCTGCGATTAAGGTTCTTGTTGCGTGTGACGAGAGGCTCTCAATTCTGCTCCTCAACCGCTCAGTTCTGTTTTAATCCTGTATAGAAGCGTGTGCCAAAAATAAATAAATGCAAAAAATAAGCTTTGTTGTTTGCAGCTCACTATGACCTACACGGCCCGATGGTGCAAGTGGTTAGTGCAGTCGTCTCACAGTTCCTGAGATCCCCAGTTCAATCCCGTCCTCTTTACTCAGCCTGTTTGGAGTTGAATGTACTCCACATGTCTACATGGGTTTACTGTGTTATGCTCATGCAGCATCAAATAAACAAACAGGCAAACACTTCCTACAGCAAGTCTTAGTTATTACTATTAGATTAGATACCTCATTGTTTTAGCAATGGTTTAATAATAAGGTATTGATCTTATTAGAGTATGTCCTGAAAATACAGGACATTTTTATGCAGTATTAAAAAACTCGGGGGGGGTCCAAAAAGCAGATGCTACTGGCTTCAGTTGTAAGTAAGCTCACTGGACAAAACAAACATCGTCACCTATGATTCAAACATGTCAAATAGCATGTAATGCCTCCATGAGCACAAATAACAGCTGCTTTTTAAATTGGGATGGACTGAACAAGTTTCTGGATAAAGGCAACATTCCAGATGTGCAACGACTCCTTGATGTTCATGTCAATCAGCCACATTTACAAGGAAGAATTGTCATCTTGGAATAAAGGGATAGGAATGTTTTGTTCCTTAGAAAGATAGAGCACAGAGCTCCTGGTTGTCCAGCAGCTCAGTGGTTCAACTTTACTGTTGCCTCAACCAAAAGACCCATCTTCTG
Source organism: Loricariichthys derbyi (assembly GCA_033118015.1). Taxonomy (NCBI): domain Eukaryota; kingdom Metazoa; phylum Chordata; class Actinopteri; order Siluriformes; family Loricariidae; genus Loricariichthys; species Loricariichthys derbyi. Next base: position 8,501 of record JAVSBU010077245.1, read on the forward strand.
CATAATGAAATCACCCTGTGAATATTCTAAAACCTCCAGCTTGAACCACACGTTGCACGCAGTCCTCTGTGAAGCCTTCTGACGTCATCGATATAAATGATACTTGGCATCATTCGCATACAGGCAGAAACAAGATTCATCTGATAAGATAACACATTTCCAATCAGGAACAGACCAATTTGTCTTTTTGCCCACTGTTAGCGGGCAACTTGCGTGCTACTCTGCTCCCTATGTTCATGGTATGCACTTCCCAGCAGTGTGTTCTTTCACAGGCATATTTGTAGCCTAATAATTTATAGCCTGAAGTGGTTACCACTTAAACTAGTACCCTTGCATATTTAATCATCTGGGGAGCTTATATTTAATACGGTGTTCAAACGGAATGTACCATGGATGTTGATGTTAATTGAAACATTTTATTCTAAATGCATTTCTAAAGTTAACTGTTCTTTTGTTTGTTTTTGGGTTTGTTGTTTCTACCCTGCCTGAGCTGATTGGGGTTGTTGGGGGCCTTCAGTGTCTATGCTGAAGGCAGAAGTGCACCCTGGATGAGACATCATGATCACAGTGAACAGCAGAGGTCGCTGTTGCAGCACTTGGGGGGGGGGTGAGATCCCCATCTAGATTCCCTTTTCTGAGACATTCATGTGTGAAGCCTGACAGTCAGATGGAACCAGTGAGACTTGTATGTGTGTATATATACACTCATTGCAAAAATGACACACCCATGTCAGATTGCTGCAAAATTTGGCATGCAGTTAATGGTGCGTAAGTTTGTGAACCCTTTAGAATTTTCTATATTTCTACATAAATATCACCTGAAACAAGATATTTTGACATAAGTTCTAAAAGTAGATAAAGAGAACCTCGTTAAACAAATGAGACAAAATATTACACTTGATCATTTATTTATTGAGGAAAATGATCTAATATTACATCCTCCATACAGAACATCTTTAACTCTGGGATATTGGTGAGTTTCCTCACATTAAATGCTCACTTCAGGTCCTTCCACAACATTTTGATTGTATTAAGGTCAGGACTTTGACTTGGTCATCCCAAACCATTAACTTTATTCTTCTTTAACCATTTTTTGGTAGAATGACTGAGTTTTGGGTCCTTGTCTTGCTGCATGACCCACCTTCTCTCGAGATTCAGTTCATGGACAGATGTCCTGACCTTTTTCTTTTATAATTCTCTGATATAATTCAGAATTCATTGTTTTATCAATGATGGCAGGCCGTCCTGGCTCAGATGCAGCAAAACAGGCCTGAACCATGTGTCACAGATGAGATAGGGATCTTGTGCTTGAATGCAGTGTTTTCCTTTAAACCAAAGTTCTATTTTGGTCTCATTCATCCAATAGCCGCCTGGCTTGCCCATATATTTTGCAAACTGCATAAACTCTTTGAGGTGCTCAAACTTTTTGTTCCTGCCATGATACACTTCCCTAAACTTGTTATGAAGAGCAGACTTTGACAGATCCCTGTTCTTTAAATAAAACGTGCCCACTCACACCTGATTGTCATTGTCCATTGATTGAAAACACCTGACTCTAGCAGTTAATTTGTAAGTAAATTAATCATCGAGGTTCACATACTTTTGTCACTCGCTGTTATAGTGGATAATTTTCCTCAGAGGGGCACATAATTGGACTAAGAGAAGCAGGATGGCCATTTCAACAAACTGCCTGTGATTCTAGGCAGTTATGCCCCATCTGTTTGGAGAAGTTGGGAGCAGTGTTTCTGTGAAAACATGCAGAAGGTGAACAAGCTCCAGATGACAGACAACCAATAAAAGAGGATCCTTTTAAGTACACACCCTTGACTCTGCCTGGACTGTTTCTATATACTTAGCAGAAGGAAATTTGTTGTCACGGCACCAATTACGTGTCCTGCCATTGACAGTCAACCACCGTTGGCTTAGTTTGTGGTGATGTCTTGAACAAAAAACCTGGACTGGAATCCTATAATTTTTAGTGATGCATCCAGGTTCTGTTTTTGCTCTGGCAACAGTTGGGTTTGAGTACAATGGCCTTGTGGTGAACACTTCAGTCATGCACTTGCTGTGGAGTGATGCATTGCCCCAGCTGCTGGTGTGATGACCTTGGGAGCCATTGTATACTACAGTCGGTCACCCCTATTTGTGATGAGAGACCCTAATGGTTCAGCGATATTTGCAGGACATTGTGGCCACACACCAACACTCATGTCAGAGCTTCCATTTGGCATTTTTCAGCAGGATAATGGCTGGCCCCACACAGCAAGGGGGTTCAAAAGAATGCCCCCACTTCCTTGGCCTGCCCAGTTTCCAGATTTAGAAGCAGTCGAGAAATTGTGGGAGCTGCTACGATGCCAACTTCAGCAACCTACAAGTGTGCAGGAGCTACAGGCCCAGCTGTGGGCAAATGTACTGCAGGTTACGATACAGAACCTGTATGCCTCCATGCCCAACCAGGTTTCATCTTGTATCCAGGCTAGAGAGACAGCCCAACAGGGTACTAGAGCTTGTTCAATTGTACAGGATTCCCCCAGTAAACTTATCCTTTCTCTCCAATATTTTAATTGCTTACATATCATCAGGATTCACACACACATTCGTACTGCATGTTTCATCAAGACTGGTTTCACCAGTTGTGGCATGCTTACTCATTCTTTAGGTTTGTACTGTCTCCCTCTCAAATCTAAGCATACTGCATATATAGCCGTTTAAGACTCCCTAATCCTGATCGACTTACAACTGGTACAGTCTTTCAATGTGCAGGTCAAGCCATTGTGGGTTAAAGGCCTTGCTCAAGAGTACAGCAGTACCCCCAGGTATCTTAGGAGTGTTGTGGTTTGAACCCCTGACCTTTTTAGTCCGTAGTCCAGTATGTTAAGCGCAGTAAACCCTCAGTTGCATTGTCTGAGCTGCAGTATCATTATTGATTGATTCATCACCCAGGCTAACTTTAGAGGATTTCTCCTTCCTACGTGACATATTTCTTTCTCTCACACGCAGGCTTATGTGAAATTGCTTAAGGAATCCAATGCTACGGGCGTGGATGACGTAAATCTTTTCTAGCATATTGTCTACATGCAGACATGCATGCACGGTCTATTGTTACTTAAGTAAAGCAGAGGCCTGAACCTGACAAGTGACTTCAGAGGGTCTTAAAATTTGACATTTTACTTATAATTGTGTATGGCAGTCATCTAACAATTACAGGAAGTTGTTTTGTAGTGTGATAACCAGTGGCTCCATTTGAATCTGATTATTTCTCAAAGTTATTTGACTTCAGAAAACCATGCTACATGACCCTTATTAGTGTCAAATGGTGGTAGTATTTGGCCAATGTAAAGGAGTCAGAGCATAGTGAGATGTGCCTAGTGGGGCACCACTGTTCTGAGTCGCATGACAAAAAGCCGGTCCTGCCCTTTTGTTTTGAAGTCTGGAACCCACACCTACACCTGGAACCCATGTGCCATATCTGTACTCGGTGATTATGAAAGGTCACGTACCTGGACTTGCATGTTCAGAAAACCACCCTTTCTTGCCACAGAATGCAAAAGAATTGCCAAAGGTGGGGTACAAACTTGATTGGTTTATCTGATGCAGTGCAGGTTTGTATCTTGACTCTTTCCAGCTCAGGATTGAGTTGTCTTTTGAAGTTGCTTTTCATTGGCATACTGGTAAAGAGGTAGCATGGCATTGTCTGCTGATTAATGACTTTTTTTAAACATGTACTGTAAGTCCAGACTCATGACATTCCATTACATTAATCTTTAAGGGTCATCAACTCTACAGGAATGGTGTTAGTATCTTGGTCTACAGTCTATAACCTGTATATGTTTGATAAATTGGCAGCTAGAGTTCTGCTAGCTGGTTTGGACCAACTTGATAGACCTGCCTGACCCTGATCTCAACCCCATCTGGCAACTTCGGGCTAAACTGGAACACCAATGGTGAGTATTCTTGCCAATAAATGGAAGGTAATGGAGAAGAATATCCAAAGTCATGTTACCAATATGTAGTTGAAATGCTTTACAGAATTGTGGAGGCTATTAGATAAGCAAAGCCTGACCAACTCAATATCAATTCCTATGGTTGGTTTGCAGCAACTTGATGGATATGCACAGGGCCTTAGACTCACTCCCATCCAACACCATTTGGAATCCATTATAACAATAACTCTGAGCATTCTTTGTGATTAAGGCATTGTGGAGGCTGTTCAGAGTACACCTGTACCACATGCCCCAAACCTTGGCTTTGGTAGCTATTTTAAGAGCAGCTTTAAGTAACCTACCATTTGCTTTTATGTTGCTGTTCAGTCAATGTAGTTAACTAACAACTGAGTTCATGAAGGCCTGGTCTCAACAGCATCTGACAACTTTGAGCTTCAATGGAACAGAACCTTCAAAGTAATTTTCCCAGATCTAGGATTGGGATAAGCTCAGGGCTTTGGACACACTGTTGTTAAAGCACTAGGTATCCACAGCTGCTGCCTGTTGTCCAAATGACTAACAGTCAATTTCAAATCCCTCTTCTATTGTAGTGGCTAAGAGGAAGTGTATGGAAGAGCACAGTCAAGTTCCAAAATCTAGTTAAGTCTTTGAACAGTGCCAGCTGTAAAATTTGAACTGACACTAATTTATAAGATGACTTTGTTTTTGCCAGTTTAATTGCTTGATCCAGATGAGGGTTCCAAGGGCCTCTGTTGCAGTGCTGGGGGTGATCCCTCTGAAGCAGCCAGTCCTGTCTGCATGTGTTGCCTGTCCCAGCCTGAGGACATGATGGGCCCTGTGGGATCATGGTAGCCTAGTGGTTGAGATAGTGGACTATGTACCAGAAGGTTCAGAGTGTAGGGAGTTTTTCTTGCCACTGTGGCCCAAGGCTTGCTCAATTCGGGAATTCTGGAAAGTACTAGGTAGCCACAGCTACTGCCTATTGCCCAAATAACTAACGAGCAATTTCAAATCCCTCTTCTATTGTTGTGGCTAAGAGTAAGTGTATGGAAGAACACAGTCAAGGTCCAAAATCTAGTTAATGCCTAGTTCACACATACATGGTTGCGGCAGAGTTAACCGAGATAGCCTTTTTCGGTTTTACCTGCAAAAATCCCGGTTAAAGATTTAGGAAGGTCAGGAAAATATGCAAATTTAGCTCCG